>LPNX010129507.1:1592-40046 GCA_001517045.1 Pseudotsuga menziesii | reverse complement strand
TCCTTGGTTGTTTATCATACATAATCTTGTAGGAAATCAAAGTCATGTTTACACTACTGTATCAATTATCTCTACTAACATATACTATTCATTGAGCTTCTCTTGTAGTATAATGAGCATAACTCTTTCCTTACTTGTAGCTTGATTAAACTGTTTTAAGCTAGTACTAACTAAACTATATCTTGTCCTCTTTTCAATCATCTTTAACACCATATATCCAATACTCAATTATAGTGGCTAACCTTGCTATGCTTTGTATTATCATAATATCGACAAGCCATTCATATACTGGCATTTGAGTTTGTGCATCTAGCTTCATGCATTCAATCTCTTGATTCTAAGCAAACTAATTCATGTACTTGACGATCATACATTAAAATAATATTATTTCTATAACATGTATGCCAAAAAGTGAACATAAAGTCTCATATTCAAATAATCAATTCTTCACAAGGTTCAAAACATACATGTATGAAGGCGAGTCCATTAAGTCCGAGTATTGTAAACCTGCTCTCATACCATTTGTAACAAACCCAATCTCATATTTACCTTCCTGGAAGATGGGATATTTTTTTTATACTTTTAATCCTTTCTTCTATCATAGTTATTCATAATAAACTAATGTAACATATGAGTTAACATAATTCTCTTCACATGTACAAAGAACATTCACTTTAATTTCTACTCTATAACCTTTGGAGTCTCTATAACTTAGCGTACTCATGATGATTACATCAACACAACTTTATCCAACTTCATAGTCAATTATTATTATTTGAATTGAAGTTTCATTTGCATATTATTGTAGTCTTCTTGAATCACATTGGGGAACACATACACATAGGCAATAATCTTTATTTCTGTCCACATGTTCATAAATAGATACGAAAATTAAAGAACCATTCTAAAATAGAAACACTATATATTTCACAAATATTAAATAAAGCCTAGATAAAACCCAAAGGGTGCAACATAAGAAAGAGGCCAATATAAGTGGTTCACTCCAATCTTGGAGCTACATCCACTAAAATTATTAATCTTATAATTATTTATCTACAATGACGGTTACAATTTGACAACATAGTTTCCCCTTTTTTCAAGCTCTCTTTCATAGAGAACATCCTCAATTTACTAACCAAGCTCATTACAAGGCCTTGCTTTTAAACATAGAAAATACCATCTGGATTAATTCAACATTTTTTACCTTAACTATTCAAAGTGAAAATTATAAAATACTAAAATTATAAACATACTAGAAATCCATCACTTCTTACTTAGAATATATATATAATCTTGTTCATTGACAATCATTTTCAGCTCATAATAAATAAGACATGAAATTCCAGTCCTAAAATATATTAATGAGCATTAATACTGGGATGTGGGATGTCTTTGTATATTGGAATCGCTATTCCAATTGAGAGAATTTGCTCCCTTTCTCTAAGACATTTTTATATTTAACAACGAAACACACATATATATATCAGTCTCAGAGCCTATTGTATACAACCTTGCAGATTATCAAGTGCAGAGGAGGAAAAACACCAGCTTGAGAATTTGGAGCAGATGTCAAAGATATGGAATGCCACATCTCTTGAGATCTGTCCCACATAAAAAACAATGCAAATAGTTGAATGGGTCGCTGACTAGAAGATTCATTCTTCATTTCATATGGGGAATTAACTTATTAAGTCAATTATGGGGCAGAGCAACACCTTTTCTTTGTATCTGTGTACAAACAAATCCAAACGGTCCAATAAACACAACCCAATCATCCATGGAGGGCACATTCTAAGATAATGCTGAGCACCACCTTTGATTTATACAAATCTGAACAGTTCAACAAACATGCATGTAGCCCCATTACCAGTGGAAGATACATTCTAAGAATGAAAATACATCTAACTTGTGAGTTAAAGATGGCCCTGTTCAATTATTTTGTTGCCATGTTTGTCTACACAAATTTGAGGAATAAATGAAAGGATGGATTTAATGGTGCTACGATTCTTCTGTATTACCGAGTCAGTCAAAGAATCCTGAATCCATTGCTCCATAAATCAGGTTGATTAATGACCTGTATTACTTAGATTTCTATGTTAGAGAACGAATCTTGCAAAAAGAAAACCCCATTGGTTCTTAAAATTTGCAATATGAAGCTATATAAAAATAAAAACATAAGAAGTGCAAAACTAATATTGTTGTGCAGGAGGTAATAAGCAATTTCCTTCACACGGACAGGAAGAGCCTAAATTTCAGTGAGAGAAAAATGGGAATATGCACAACTTGTGCAACAGTCAAAGAAAGCAGTATGCAGTTTCCTTCACACGGACAGAAAGAGCCTAAATTTCAGTGAGAGAAAAATGGGAATATGCACAACTTGTGCAACAGTCAAAGAAAGCATGCTATACTGCAATTGCTACACAACAATCTATTTAATAAGGTTAACAATGATAGAATTTTATAGAGTGCATACTTATGATATGCAAACCTCAATGACTTTTCTAAACTTCTCGTCAAAGTCAAGAGCAAGATACATTGCAGTTGCAAATAAAAGTTCCAAACTATTATATAGAGTCAGTGGGATCCACACTGTATTTTGTGTTTGGTTTTCTGAATTGCAGCAGTCGACGCTTATATTTGTTTAAATACAATAAGAAATGCATGTATTGCACATAACAGACCTAGCTCCAACTATGGAGATACAAAATCCCTGCAAAATCTGCAGTCATTTCTCTGGATACAACACCGCATCAAAATATGAAATGAATTTTCTGCTTCCTTCCATAGCCTCAGTCTAGCTACATAGGAAAGGGACTTCAAATCAACAAAAATGGGAGAGGAAGGAATCCCAAACAAAACTTAGTTTTGTCCTCTTAGCCTCTGAGCTTCTGAAATTTGAGAGTTCTAGCAAATCTAGAATTAGTTATCAAATAGGTTTCGATCAACCAAAAACTATATAATGATATTAAGGCCAACACACATGCTGGTTACTTTCTAGCCATCTACGATTTTCACACTTGGGGCTGCCCCTGGACTACTTGACCTGACAATAGGGTGTCACTATCTTTGGTTATTCGTCAACTGACGATGATGCTATGGCACAGGCCTACCATGAAACACTTTAGGGCCCAGTTAATGTAGGTCTTGCAATCCAATTACTTGAACCTTACGTTGCTTCTAGGATGCAAAAAAACATCACACTCCATTAGTTACCAAGTTCACGAGGTAATGTTCAGTTCATAATTTAATACCATTGTAGGACCTAATTTGAAAATAAAACACAATCAAACAACATAATACAAACCATTTTCTACTTGTTGATATCCTTCTCGAAGCCTTCTTTTTGTCGCTTCAAGCTTCACTTTAACGGATGCTTGATCTACCAGTTTTGATTTCTGCTGTACAAATACAAAAACTCAACGTCAAAAACATGTTGTTGTATTGCAGATAGATCCAAATAACCAAAGTATATTTTCCTTCTACAAGATCCATTCATATAGATAGCAGATACAAGATCCAATCATATAGATAGCAGATATAGAAATATTTGCCCTCGTTATATCTTTTAAAAAAGATTGTAGATTAATAGTAATTTTTTAAAATAGACATAAATTATAAATTACATAACATCGAAAAAAACAAGGGACATTCTGTGGATAGTGGATTATCTAAAATTTATCTTCTACTTGGTTTTTTACATACTTGTTTGCTTACATTTTGGACAGGAAAGGAGTTAGGGTTGCTCCGATCCCTGTTCAAATCAGGGTATTGTTGCACATTGTATCAATATACTTTAGATTTCACACACTTCTTTGAAGTCTCCTAGGGATATAACCAACAATTATACCACTCGAGTTGACTGATATCTCTTGTTTGTTTGTTTCTTGCTCACCACAATGACAGCTATCCCTTGTTAGATTTCCATGGTGAGCTTACTGCTTTATTTTATTGGGTTGTTCTAGAGTACATTGGTTTTCAACAACATCTCAATGATAATCATATTCATCATTCTTAGTCTTTTAAGCAACATGAGGGTCTACATTGATTATGGATAACAATGTCATTAAAGATCACAACTCATAAATAATAACAAATAACTTAATAAGATTGGTGCCTTGAGGGTAAACCAATATTTCTTTAGGCACAAAATAGATCCTGAATTATGGAAACGAACAACAACAAAATATTAAGAAGCAGGGAGGCAAGAATAACCTACTCCCATCATCTTCCAGGCCATCAAGGATATTTATTTCCAACCACATACAAAACCAGTCATTCACAACAAGCTCATAATCAAACTATAGATGCCAATAAGAACCTAGAATCTCATATCAATTTCTTACAAAGATGAATTATATTCTCCTCCTTTTCGTATTCAAGTTTGGTCTCTTCATCAATGCACTTGAAGTTGAAATATCACTTCGTCATGGAATAAATCCAATTTCTTCCAAATGATATCCTACTTTCAAGCACAGTGCCATGATCAAATGATACCTTCAAGCACATTAAGGACGAGACCAAACTGCACACATATTTAAAGATTACCTGAGATATTTATGTTGATGTCATCTGGGTTTCTAGAAGTTCCCCTTATTAAGTGGGATCCATGGGAGTCCATTTACAATATATGTGGTTGTAGATGAAACTGAATCTAGAAAGGTACTTGCTACATGAAAAATGATGCATTTGAAAAAATGTATTTAAAAACAAAACCCTAGTAGTAAAACGTAGGAGAAACTTCAATAACTACTTAGGCACAATACCGTACCTTGAATTGCAGCTATAGTCTGCTCCCATTCGTTTACAAGTTCTTTCCATCCACTGTAGTACACCATACCAATGCAATAAGAACATTTAATCTGTTTAGTGTTCATGTAGGTAGTTTTGAGTCTGCTTAAATAATCCTAAACCAAAGCCATAAATGCACTTTAATTCACTTGTGTTAAGATAAGTTCCCATCGTGCAAGTGAATAAAACAACTTGTTGTTGTGACTAAAACTATTTTTGCATAATCAATTGTTGGAATTCACCATTCTATTATCTATTCTTCCAACATTGAGCCAGGAGGTTTTGTCTTAAAATACCTGACAAGCCTCTTCACTATTGACCGAATTTCCTTTAACGGGTTCTTCCGCAACTGATTAACTAGTTTCTCAATCTTTGTTACCTGGATGGAATTATCATTGCATAACATGTTGATTATTGAACAAGTTGGAATAAGGTTGTTTGACCTACATCACATGTAAAAGAACATCTCCAAACCCAATTTACACAAACAAGGGAGCTCTATTTAATTCTTCCATGGAGAGCATTTCATAATTATTGAATAAGAATACCTCCAGGGTTTCCACAATGAGTTGCATCAATCCCAATCTTCTCAAGCACTCATACAGTTGACTGTCAGAGTGCAACACAAAACCAAATTGATTATTGAGAGAAATGAGCATACCCTTGTGCAAACAGTTCTAAGGGCTAGTTGTTATTTCAATAAAAAAATATTTGAGTATCAATATATGTTTAATGGTTTCTAATGAAAAATCACCCATCAAAGGACTATTTCTTGAAGGAGTTGATTCAATAAACATATTCAATATTTAACTTAGAAGAAACACTGCCTCATCCAAGTTTAAATGAATTCATCTGATCCTGAAGACCTCTTGGAGAACTTGTGTTTGTTCCTCAATTTCTTCCGTGAAAGCATCAGCCTCATCATGATTGTTTTTGTTGGCACTATTCACATATGCCTTACTTTTGCATATGTTTACCTTGCCATTGTCTTTACCATGGTAACCCTTGATATCCTCCTCAGTTTGATCATCAACAATATCTTCATGGGGTTCGACGAAAGTAACAAAATCACAGTTAAACCTAGATGGATATAGTCTCGATGTGATCCCATCTCTCCTCCTCCTGAATTCATTTGGGAAATCGGAGGCTGCAACAAGGATTGCATAATCAATCACACTACATATATCAGTCCCTGCACCCTTGAAATACTTTCTCCATTTATGCACAGATCTCATTTTTAACCCAACTAAAACCATGGTATACTCAACAAAAGCCCTTGATCAATCAAGAAACTTGGAACCTGCAGCAAACCACATTGCTTATTAGATCAAGCAATGTATATGAATCTCCAACATTTTTCTTTTACATAGGGTATGCATGGGAATTGATTTCTTAAAATGACGCTATATACAAAAGAAACCTATAAAGGAAAAGCATGCAATTATTTAATACTGAAACCTACATAGGACAAGTCATTACCAAGATAATTTCCAACATAATGAAGCCAAAATTGGTTGAGGTTATTTCGAGTGAGCAATTTGATTTTCTTGGTAATAGGAAGATTTTGGAAGCGGTGGGTATCACAGAAGAATGTTTACATACCATTAAGGTTGATAATTTGGATGCTCTGATTCTTAAGATGGATCTCATTAAATCTTATGACCATGTTAATTGGGTTTTCTTAAGACTCCTCCTTCAGATTGGGCTCCCATTGGGTACTACGGACTGGATTATAGCGTGCATTTCTTTTTTCTGTTTTATGGTTCTCATGAATGGAACACCTTCCAAAATTTTCAACTGTACTAGAGGCCTTCAGCAGGGATGGCCCTTGTCCCCACTTCTATTTTTGTTGGTTATTGAAGGTTTGAGTAGATTGATAAGTACAACTAAAGTTGAAGGTAAAATTAAGGGTATCAAATTTTCTCCTACTTTGTTCATTACTCACCTACTATTTGTGGATGATGTGATCCTCTTCTGTTCAAGCACTATAGAAGAATGGTCAACATTTGTAGATATCATCAATTTTTTTTGTTTAAGTATAGGTATGCTAGCGACTATTGAAAAATCAGTCTTCTTTAGGAATGGTGCCGACAATTTTGTGGAGAATCAGGTTCTTTTTGTTTTCCCTTATAAAATGGAGAATATCGAATTTGGCTTCAAATATTGAGGATACTAGCTCAATCCTTTAAATTACAGAGATGGTGACTGGTGGTGGCTTAAAAAAAAGTTGAGAAGAGGATCGGTCATTGGTCTTATCATTTGCTTTCTCTGGGTGGGAGATTAAATTTAGTCAGATCGGTATTGGTTGGCATCCCGATGTACTGGTTTTCATTGGCTAGTATTCCAAAGTCCATCATGAATGTGTTAAGACAAAATATGTTTAACTTTTTGTGGGATGGTTCTGATGTGGGAAAGAAGATTCATGTTATAAATTAGGAGAGAGTAGAAAATCCCAAACTACTAGGTGGTTGGGACATCAAAAACATCTTTTGGTTCAGTATGACCCTCAGAATGAAGAGTATGTGGATTGTTGTATATGGTTTGGGTTTATGGAAGGAAGTGATACATGCCAAATATCTTAGTAGAGTTTCTCTCATATCTTGGCTCAGAAGCAATGAAAAGTATGTTTGAGGTACTTCCTTATTTTGAAATGGTTTCTTGTGAGTTTTCTCCTGGATCAGCAACGCTCTTATTTGGAAAGTTGGTAATGGTAAGAGTGTCCTTGTGGGGGTTGATCCTTTCGTAGGAAGTGAGGACTCTTTCACTTTATCTCTGTATGTCATTGATTATGTGAGAGAGATGGGTTGTTCTACCTTGAACCACATTAGAAGGTTAGGTTGGTTAAAGTCTTCTAGTTCATATTGGCTTGTTGTTGCTGACCTGGGTCTTGGAATCCACTCACCAGTCAAATGGATGAAGTATATTGGTAATATGAATAGAGTGAGTATTCAATTGATGGAGGAGAATGATTGGGTGGTTTGGGCTTTCAACAAGACGAGTGGCCAAGTTACAACTAAATAATCCTACAACTATAATTCAAAATCTCTTTCTCTCCCAGTACATAGTTGGTGGTATAAGAAAATATGGAGATGGAATATTCCACTGAAGCTTAGGTTCTTTATCTGGTTGTGTTGTGAAATAAAATATTAACATGGGACAATATGGAAAAAGCGGTTGGTTGGGACCTAACTACTATCACCTATGGAGAATGGATGTTGAATCAGTTAATCACATTTTTGTATCATGTTCCTTTGGTAAATCTTTATGGTAGGTTGTGGCAGATATTCTATATTTTTCTCCTAACTAGGGTTGCTCCATTTTCACTGAAAATTTGGAGCAATGGACTCAAATTTATGTTTTGCACAAATTTCTCCCAATATTTATGTGTTGGGAAATTTGGAAGTCCATAAATAAGTCTATCTTTGAGGATCAAATTCCTGACATATTTCAAAGCAGTATTTGAATTGTGGAAATGGATAAGGATTATTCCTCGGTGTTGATATCCAAAATACCTAGGATTATTGGATCTCTTATTTTCTTAGTGTTTGCGGCGGGTTTCTTGATGGCGCGACGACTTGTAATGAAAGTGGTGCAGGTATGTATCTGTCTCTCAATGAGGTACACTTTTTTAAATGGCTTGGTTGCAGTTTTGACACCAACACAAGAGCGGAGCTCTTGGTACTACGGGGATTGGAACTCTTTGCTTCCTACATTGGTATTCTAATCCTTCATATTTTTGGATATTTTAAAATCATTGTCAAATGGGCCAATAATATCTCTAAACTATAGGTTCTGTCACTTGAACAATGGTGCTTGTGTAGCTTATCACTGTTGAAGTCTTTTATCACTGTCTGCACCACCTATTTTGGGTTTGTTTATGGTCGTCCGGGGGCTTTCAGTTTTCATATGTGCTTACCCTATTTTCGTGGGACAACGGAGGTTTTGATTTTGATCGAGTTGGGGATTTCCACGATGAGAACATAGTATAGGGTCTCACGTTTGAGGATTAGCCTTATTGATAGTGTGGTTCATGTTTTATTAAAGAGTTAGATTATTTCGAATGCAGTCTGGATTAAATGACGAGTTTTCTATTAGGGTTGTGTTCTTAGTTACAGACGGTGGAATTAGAATATTTTAAGGCACAACTTGCAGGAGTTTCTTTGCCTTGTCAGTTTTTCTTTTCATGCATTAATACTTTGTATAATTTATTTTTAAGAATGCATATGGAAGAGGTAAATAGGTTGATACAGTTTTTCTTCATTACTAAAACACTTGCTAAAAGTTTAAATGGTCTAAGAACATACTGTGTTTATGACAGGGTGACTGTTAAAAGGAGATATGTCTAAAAGACAAAAGAAGAAGGCTCCAGTTGTGGAAGGAGAACCAGAGGTTGAAATCATCACCAAGGTTGAATACATATATGAAGATACCAAAGCTACCACCGGGGTAGAGCCAGATTATAAATGGGGTGAAATATACAGGATGATTGTAAATCAGAATGTGCCTGATGCAGGATTTGAAGAGCTGACTATTCATGCAAATATCGAGAAATCGACTCTTATGAAAGTAGCCACAAGACCGGAGTTGTTCCCATGCTCAAAGGTGATCGGTTGGATTCTGCCTAGGGCAGATGTAACTACGATGATCCTAGAAAATAATACTAAACAGGGCTATGCTGCATATAGCCCTGCTTATGTCTCCATGGCATATCACCTACCTCCTGCTCAGATTTACCTAACAGAAAGCTGGTTGAAAGAGACAGATATGGACCTAGTAGAAACAGTAAAAAGAATGACGATACCAGGGAAGAAATTTCGAACCAGGGCATCAGGAGAATATGATACATCCACCGTCTGGACCCCTTATAGATTTATAGCACTGATGATGAATAGAATTTTTGGGAGAGCTCATGGAAAAAGCTTCAAATTGGGATGGATACCAATTATTTTCTATGTAGCCACTCAAGGAACCATATTCAATTGGTCAAACATAGTGTGCAATAGCCTCTCAGCATGCATATCTTCAGCTTTGGGAGTGGTATCACAGAAGAAGTCGGAGTTCTACATGAGCTCTATCCTAGTTGACTGTATACTATGTATCCAATCTTTTCCAGCCCTGAGGTGTAATTGGGATAGGGACAGGACCCCGGTATACATTGCATATAAATTATTTTGGGCACACAAACACCATGGCTACTACAGAGAAATATGTGAACACTTCATCATGCCGTTGTACACTCTAACTTTCCTGACCGAATGCAACTTCATGTCCGAAGAGGCGTTCAAGGTCATTGAGGAATATGGAGACTATTATTTAACTGAGGAAGGGATGTATATCAGAATGTATGGTGGCTCCAGGGCACCTTCTCTACTCCCTAAATATGCCACTGATTATGTGCTGCATAAAGAGGTAGTTAGGCAGGTATATCTTGATGGTGTGGGGAGTTTCTTGTTTGAGCATAAAAAGGCAGCATTTCCTGCCATACCTTTCTGGTTAGGGAGTTATAATTTTTCAAAGGTAAAACAGACTACAGAATTTGTGTAGGAGCTGGAGCACTTCCATTTTGGTGAGATGAAATTTCACAGGAATGACTCCCGAAATAAGGTATCAGAACACTGCAAGGAGGCAAGCATTCATTTTGAGTATACCAACTTCTGGGATAAGGACGAGGAAACCTTCAGGAGTGCAAAGAATATGACTGCCTTAAAAGAAGAGATTTAAACAGAAAATCACTATTGTGGGCGAAAAAGGAAAAAATGCACAGAAGACTAATACAGCTGAAGAAGAGGAGGCAAAAAGAGGGAAGAAGATGCTATAAGGCTAGCATAAGAGGTAGAGAGTTGGCTAAAGAATGAAGAAGAAGAAAGAAAGAGAGTTGTAGAGGAAGCCGCAAAGAAGGAAGAGGAGGAAAGAAAGAGGAAGGAAGAAGCAGAGATAAAGAAAAGACAAGATGAAAGTGAGGGTCTGAGATTAACAGGATCTAAAAAATATTAGTAGACCACGGAGCAGATGGATATCCAAGGGGGACATGATCATACAAATCAGGGGCTTGGACAAGATAATCCTGACCCCCAGGAGCCCGCTGCAGCTTCTAGCAGCACTCAAGGGCAAGCTATGTTTTCTGGAATGAATTTGATCCCTTTCATGCAGAAGGAAGGGGAAGAGGTCCCTAATTCCAACACCATTTTCTATGACAAGGAGAAGAAAAGGATTGTTAAAAGAACCAAGAAAAAGGTTGAAAGAGGAGGACAATCAAGAAAGATGATAACTGACAAGACTTTGATGAATGGGACAGATGCAGATCCAAGATTGACAACAAGAGCTAGGGTGGCGTTAAACCAAGCTACTGAAGATAATATAGATAGGCTGATGATGGATCTTGAGCAGTCCAAAAGGAATCCAACTCAATTAAAATAAACACTGAAGAAGGAGAGAGATGAAGGTCATAAATTGAAGAGGAAATTTGAGGACATGTAGAATGCAATAAGGACTTCAAAGATAGAACTACAGACTCCGTGGGCAAATAAGATGGCCTTAGAAGTTTTCGTAGAGAAAACAAAAAAGGATGCTCATAACAGCTTAGTAGAATTACAGAGGCTACAGCTAGAGCATCAAGTGCTGAAAACCAAGAAAAATGACCTTCAGGTATCTTGCGAAACTCTAAGTGCATAGAAGGTTTAGTTGCAAAACAATGTCATTGAGTTAGAATCAGAGAAGGATTCCACTGAAGAAAGAGAGAAACAATATCAAATGCAGGTAGCAGTTTTGGAGGGACATAATGCTTCATTGACAGCATCATTGAAAGATGCTATGGAATAGAAGGCCGATGTCCAGCCTTTGAAGGAACATGTTCTAGCCCAAAGAAGGAAGATCCACCAACTACAAATGCGCATTGAGGAAGAAAGGTGTAAGATTTTGCAAATAGATAACAGACTGGAAGAGATTTTGGATACTACGTCTTATTTTTTGGACATATCTCAAGAGATTCTGGAGATTTTGACAGGAAGAATAGTGTGGATAGAAACAAATGAGGAACATCCTACGGAGCTACCAATTAGAGATCAGCAGAGTTTAAAGTAGGATTATGATTTATTGGAGTTTGCAATCAATATTGTGGAAGAATTCAAGAAAACTGTAAAGAAAACAAAGGGATTATGTGCTGAATACTACAGAAGAGTGCTGGTCACATACAATAGATGATGAGTTTTTGCAGAAAAAAGGTTGGATGCTATACCAGAACATGAGCTGTTCATAGAACATCTATAGAATAGGTATCAAGAAGACGAGCATGAGATCAAACAAGTCAAGGATCTAGATGAACAAATTCTGAAGAATGCAGTGGCTCATGCAACAGTAAGTATCCACTTACTAGAAGATCGGCTGCGCCTGAGTCCAGCGAGAATAGAAGTAATTAAGAATCAGGCTGCTAAGTATGAGATAAATATCCATTTTCTTGAACCCTCCAATTTTGAAGGCATAGTAGCGGAGGCCCAGGCATGGAAAAAGTTCATAAATGACCAAGCGGGCCCCTCTTCATAAAGTGTTCTATAAAATTTTGATTTAAAATGTAATATATTGTATAAATTATGAGCACTTACTATAAGACAAAATTTTGGGATTGAGAGGTTGGGGAAGCCCAAAAGTCATTGAGAGGAAGCCCAAAGGTTTTGCTTTTTTGTATAAATATAGGAGAGGTTAGATGTAGAAGGGACTTCTTTCCCAAGCAATTTTTCAGAGTATACTGTAAGAAGAACTACTTCCTTTTGCAATAAAGAATTACAAGTTTCTGCTGGATAAATTTTGGTGGAATGTTTCAAATGCTTTGCTATGGATGAGTTGAATGCGAACTATTTCGTTTTCAGCTTATGTCCATTAACTGTGAGATCGTTCTAACTCATTGAATTTTTGTTCATGTTATGAATTGTCTTATAGTTTATTCTGTGAAATTTCCACTGTGAGTAATGAAGGTTATCATAAACAATAAGCTATCTTGTTGTTCATATTTCTATTATTGTTCATGTGTTCTGAAAACAGTAACAACTATCTGTAATTTTTCTTAATACATGCACATAAATACATTACTCATTGATAACTTATAATTTTGCTCCCTGGGGATAGGTTAGTTAGTTGTAGTTATTTTCTAGTTGTTTGCAATTTAGATGCGAGAGAGGTAAGACGAGAGGTAAGAACCTGCGCATCACATTGTGACACTCCTCGTCATCTCTATCAATTTGGATTTTTAGATAGGCACTTGCACATCATAACTTAAACACACAAAACTAAATATACGGTGGACTGGGCCGTAACCGGTAAAACCTTTTAATTTGTTACTTGAACTACGGTAGCCGGATCGTAAACCGGATGGATTCCCCATACCAAATAGTAACGGGATAGTTGGGAACGTTTATTGGGGAGAATCCCTAACTGTTGTTACCTGCGATTTTCTAGGACTCAACACTAGCTTGACTGGTTTAACCGAGTTTAACTAGTTTAAATTATTGTCGGACTCATTTAGACATTAGGAGTTAGACTAGTGGCTCCCATGCAATGATTTAGAGACTCTCAGTTAGCTAATCAGTCAGGTTTAGTTGGTATATTCGAATCTTATCCACATGATTCGAATTCTCCTTATTGTAACATTGTTGTATACTGTTGGAATTAATGAAGATTAATGTTGTAATTAACTGATCAATTCTTATCAGATTTGTCTCAAATTTTTCTAGTTCAATGTACATTGTTCTTGACATTCCACTGTACAATTCCACCTCTGGATTGCTCTCATTTTCCTGTAGACCAATGGTTCAATAATTTAATAATTTGGAGCAAAATATTGATCTTTCCAAATATTTTACAGAGATGGATAGTGCACTTTTGGCCCCTTTAGTTGAACTTGGAGAGTACTTAATGCATGGGATAACTAGTTGGCTGAGCTCCTCCTTTGTACCAATAAATTTTGATGGCCCTAGGAGGTCTAACTTTGCTAGGAGGGGGTCTATTAATGGAGGTATTGATGATGGTGGGTTATGCATGTGGTTATGGTGTATTATCATATAGGAGAGTTTTAATAGCATAGGGGAATAAAATAAGATCGAGAATAGGGGTCTACTTCGAATAATCCGCTTATGATCCTATTGCTTCTTTCATACCTTGAGTCTATTGATCAACCCTATTTCCCCTAGCACCACGATGGCCATCAGCCCTGCTAACCATTGACATAAGGGTATGGGATGAGATGACAACGCAAAGAAGCGTAGTATAACCAAGAGCAATATTGAGACAAAAATTTGGCTTCTAGGCATAATCGTAGCATACATTTACCCACAAGCTTGAATCATAGGCCTCTCCTAATAGAAAAATAAATATAGTCCCTCTTTTTGTTGTGAGAAGGAATCAAAAGTGATGAAACTAAACACACAGAACCATAAAGTATGGGCATGTGGATAATTAAACAACTGCACGAATATTCATGGATAAGGTTGATCCCAAACTAGAAGTTTCTAGTGTTGAATGTTGTTCCCATCACCATTATAACCGATGAATCATAATAACCTTCTTCATATCATCATCATTAAGAATGTATCCATGGGAGAATACAGGTCAGTAAACATTGGTGTGAATAGTCTCTTGTCATGATGATGGAATAACACCATGACCAAGTTGGCACAAAGCTTCGCCGCCACAAAATATCCCTAATGTTCATTGTCTTTCCCCTTCCCAAGTCCATGCCGTCAAATAAATTCAAGTGGGGGATGGATTGACATGTCATGCCCATGGCATAGATGTCGGGTGGTGCCATTGTGCCTCCTATCACCCCATTTGGGTGTTTGTGAGTTTATTTTTTCTTGACATTAATTTATGTATTTACTTCACATTTACTGATGATTTCCTTCGATTTATGTGGGTTTATTTCTTGAAGTAAGAGTCGCATCTTTAAAAAGTTCAAGGAATTTAGGGAACTGGCTAAAAAGCTGTATGGTTGGCCCCTTAAATGCTTGAGATCAGATAATGGTGGTCAATATGCGACTCGACAGTTTGAAGGACATCTTTTGCAGAATGGCATTTCTTAGTAGAGATATGTCCCTCACACCCCTCAACAAAATGACATCGCAGAGAAGAAGAATAAGACCTTGGTATCAATGGCCAGATTCTTACTACATGCCAAGGACATTCCGACGATATTTTGGGCAAAATTCGTCTACTTCTCAAATTATCTTTTGAGTCATGTGCCAACCAGAGCAATCGTTGAGACGACTCCCATCAATAAATGGAACGGCCATAAACCCTTTGTTGGACACCTCAAAACCTTTGGATGTGTTTCTTGGGCACATATCAACGATGACTACAGAAATAAAATGGATGCAAAGAGTCGTTCTTGCATCATGATGGGAAACTCTGATGAGTCAAAATCCTATAAACTGTTTGATCTTGTTAAACAACATAACATATTGAGTCAAATCATATTTTTTTATGAGACCACTTCAGGTGATAAGCTATTAAAGTCCTCTCCTGGGTATTTTGAACAATGATCCTTTTAATATTCTTGAATAGTTGGTATAGAAGTTATCCATTTCTTGAGTATCGACCAGAACGATGAGTTCTCTTGAATCGAATGGTGGTCAGTCTACTAGGAATATAGAATTCAACATTTTGACTTACTCGAATGGTGATCACTAAATTGAGTCACCAATGATTGTCTTACCTCGATGGGATATTGAGACAATTGAAGCTGCTGGACCAGATGCTGGTAATATGGGTATTGTTCAACATACTCATAGTCAGAAACAATGTGGCAACGTTGCTTTGATGGAACATGTACTTGATACTTGTGATCATGATACATATGCTAATTCTTAGGGTGTTCCAGAACGAGAGAATTCCATAACTTCTGGAATTGATTCCTTGAAGAAGAATTAGACATGGGAGTTCCTCAATCGTAAGGAAAGAATGTCATAAAGTGTTGATGTGTCTATAATACCAAGTTTACCTTCGACGGTGCGGTTGAACTCCACAAGGATTGTCTAGTCACCAAGGGCTTCTCTCAGCAAGAAGGAGTCGACTATACTAAAACCTTTGCAGTTGTCACGAAGATGAATTTTGTCCGACTGATCCTTTCCCTTGCTGCTCATTTTGGTTGGGAGATTCACCAAATGGACATGAAAAGCGCATTTATTCATGGATAACTAACTTAATAAATTTATAAGGAGAAACCTCCTGGTTTTATGACAGACTCTAGCTGTGTCTGTCTACTCAAAAAGTTGTTAAAAAGTTTGAAACAGGCACCTCCTGCTTGGTATGAGAACATTGATCGGTTCTTTGTCAATTTTTGTTTCAAACATTGTGAATATGATCACAACATCTATGTATTACATATCCATGGTGATACTCTAATTGTGGCATTGTATGTTGACGATTTAGTCATAACTAGAAACAATGCCAAACTTATTTTGGGTTTAAATAAACAACTTGTTGATACCTTTGAAATCACTAACCTTGTTTTTTTTGCATTTATTTCTTGTCATTCAAGTTTTACAAATGGATGATGGTATATTTATTTCTCAACCTAAATATGCCTTAGATCTCTTTAAAGGATTCAAGCTGGATGAGTGCAAGTCATGTGCTACACCTTATTAGTCGTGAGTGAAATTGTCAAAAGATTATGACTCTCCACCAGTCGACTCCACTCTTTATCGACAGTTGGTTGGTAGCCTCATTTATTTAACGCACAGTCAGCCAAACCTTTTATTTTCTGTATGTGTGGTTTCTAAATTCATGCAAGATCCTCGAGAAATTCACTGGAAATACGCAAAGAGAATTGTTCACTATATTAAGGGTACTTATCAATATGGTATCAAGTATTGTCAAAGTACGGAATCGCTCATCAACTACACTGATTCTGACTAGGCCGGTGACATTGATGAGCATAAATATATTTAAGGCTATGTGTTTCATCTGAGCTCTGGACCTGTAGTATGGTTGTGTAATAAACATATGGTAGTCTCCCTTTCAACTACAAAATTCAAGTATCATGGTGTTGTTAATGCAGGAAAAGAGGAAATTTACATTCGACAACTTAATGATGATCTTGGATTTCTTGTTCATATCTCTACTATTATTAACTGTGATAATCAGGGAGCTATTCTAGTTTGTTGATAATCTCGTTTCTCATAGCAAGATGAAGCATGTAAAACTTAATGTTCATTATTTGAGATAGTTTGTGCAGGAGAAAAATGTAGCTCTTCTTTATTATAGGACATATGACTAGGTTGTTGATATCTTTATAGAGCCTTTACTAGAATCTAAGATTGTGAAACTTAGGGCTATGATTGGGATTCGGGAAGATGCAATTATGGGGGGGGGTGTTTAAATGAAGTAATTTCACCCCTTGAATCTCTATAGCATTGGACCGATGGAGGGGTGTTGGAAACTACAGTCTTCATGGTTCATCACACCTCTAGATATTTTGGAGACAGTTGGTTGAAGGATGACAAGAGACTAGTGGAGCAGTCAAATTGATTTATTAGAGTAACTGAACAACCAGTTGGGAAAATGATTAAATGGTCGACACGACCATGGTCGGTGTGAATACAACGATCACTAAGCTTTGCGACATTGAAAATTCTACGTAAACCATATGGACGAAAGACCCCTACTTGTGGACTAGATCTTCCCTACTTTAAGGAATTTGGTTAGATCTAGAAACTATAAATAGGTGACCCTATGGGTTGTCTTATATATCATATTAATATGTTTTATCATGCTCATTATGCATCATGAAGTTTTTAATCATAATGCAATGTTCTTAAGTGTGTTAGGATTTATAATCCTCCCTTGAACAAACTATCTATTAGATCATTTTAGCCTAACTTAGGAGTCTTTTATTAATTATTGGGTCCACTGGTACTATTGGGTCCACTTGGCCTGATGGGCCCACATGTACCATTCGCTAGAGTATGGGAAACACCGATAGAGGCTAATTGAGACTAAATGCACTTGCATGCATCAGTTTAGGCACCTCCTAGGCCAATCCCTACATTTTAGGAGCCACTGAGAGTCTCGATAGCAACCTCCTTCAGTTGTTGGGAGTTGGTAACTAGTTAAGCTTAGCTACTCCTCGGTTACTCCTCAGTCGGTTATACTCCAATTCAGTTAGCGCTAATTATGCATGGCTACATGTGGGAAGGCACTCGTCCTCACCTACTTCTCACCTACCACAATAGTTAGACTGGTTTAACTGATTATAACTGATGGATTTACTGAATTAGACATCTAGAGTTAACCACTTGGAATCCGATAGTGATTTAGACATATTTAGTTAGCCATGTAGTCAGATACACTTAGAGTCAGTTGGTAGATTTGAATTCATCCCTAATGAATTTGAATTCTTGAATGAACATCAGATGGATTGTAACATCAGATTCTTGAATGAAGATAATACTATAATTCTCTGAGAAATGCTTGTCTGTTTCCTGTGAGATTTGATTTGTTTAGTTTGTATAATTCATTCCTATTCACTGCATCAATAATTTGGACTCATTGCTTGATGATATAAATGGCACAAAAATTCTAACATGGTATCATAGCCATTCCAAGCAAGCTTCAAGTCTGTCTACTCTCCATTGAACACCAGAAGTAGCTGGATTTCCACAAAAGTCCCGCAAAGAGTGCTTTGATTCCTCTGAATTCATTTAGAGTGGTGGTGCGGGCGTGAAGGACCTTGAGAAAGTGTTCATGTTGAGAGGGAAGGCTTGATTTTAACATATTTCGAATTATTTTGGTCTTGTAGTGAAATTTCTACAGGTGCTACGTAGCTTGTGTGAAGATATGGTCTTTTCCAACAAGAGAATTATGGATTCTCAACCTTCTAAACCTCGGATCCTAATAGCCTTCAATTATGTTGATTGGAGGATAGATATGCAAAGTATCCTTATGCAACAATTGCTACTTTAGGATAATACTTGGAAGGGATGTCGAGCCCCATCATCCAACTGAGAAGAACAAGTTTTTGAACCGCTTAGATGAAACGTTTGGTTATCTATGTACTCACATATCCATAGATCTCCTATTTCACCTTGAAGGTTTGAGGACTCCTAGGGAAGCTTGGGAGAAGCTTGAAGTCTTATTTGGCAAGCAATATGAGATTTGGAGACACATTGTAGAGAACGAGTTGATAGCTTTACATCCCAGCAGTTTCGAGACCATCCAACAATTATTTACTAAATTCAAGTCTTTTGCACTTCAATGTAGACATTGCAGAAAAGAAATAAAGGATGAGAAACATGTGGTCTTCATCCTCAACAAACTAGGTACTGACTATTCTGTATTTGTCTCAATATTCCATTCTGGGAGAGATTCCATTCCTAATTGGAAGATTCTTTAACTTGATTCCTTTGTCGAGTCCTTAATACAGGAGCAAGAGAATTTGGTCCAAATGAGAGTCATCAAGACTTCCAAAGATCAAGCTCTTCTAGTGACAGAATCTAGAAAAGCGCAAGCTAAAGGGAAGTCTAAGGGGGAGGAGCATAAAAAACCTGATTCGAAGCCTAAAGAGAATCATAAGACTTCTGAAGGATCCTCCGACTCTAAGAAGAAGAAAATTTTTGAAAAGAAAAAAATTTCGTTATTGTATGAGGGGTTTTCATCCAGAAGAGTCATGCATGAAGAAGACCCTCGACTAGTTGAAACCTCTATGTGTACAAAACAATATTTCCCTTCCACAAGGTGTAGAGATGTCTGATGATGAAGAGCATACTGAAGAACATGAGAGATTCCATGCATTTTATGCAAGCCTCACTTCGTCGAAGGCTTATTTGATAGATTCTGGAGCATCCAACCACATGGTTTCCTCTAGGGAATTCTTCATCACTTTCCCTCTATCAGGAGGACCTAGTAGTCATATGGAAGATGAATCTAAAATCCTAGCTGTTGAGAGAGGTTCAGATAAAATCCAGCATGATCATTTCATGTCCTATCCTACAAAAAAGAAAATTGTTGAAGATGGAGAAGAAGCATAATTTTCCACGCAGTCAATTCGAATTGAAGAAAGTCTCCTTGGAGTGACTCCTTCTCCTGCTGCTCTAAATTATATGAGATATATGATATGTCATCTACTCACATGGATGATCAAGAAGATTACATTCAAATCTCTTTTTTTGAAGAAAAACTCTCTTTCCATTCTTTGTAAAAATTCTCCATTGATTCTTCTATTTTAAATTTTGTGCATAGTTTACCGGTGATTGTTTCAGAAAAGGAAGAGGAATTTGATTTCTCTATATCTAATGATGTTTCTGGTGTTCAGATAAGTAATACCATGGATATTTTGGAAATAATATCATATTGTAGGAGTGATCCATTCGTTCTCATTGATCTAGAGATTCTAGTAAATTCTTACATGATTGCATGCACCAATTTTCATAATTTTGAAGAAGGAGAAAATTGTGCATCTACCATCTCGATGGAGCACAATCTTGGATATGATATGAACCTATTTGAATCTGATATGATATTATTTGGATCTGATCTGAAATTAGTTGTTTCAGGTTTTAAGTTTCAATAGCTTTCGGTAATGCTTGAAGCTGCTCTCATCAAATTTGGTGTGAAAAATCAAGTACCACAAGTCTCCTTCAAAATTGTTGTTGGGGATTTGATATCATTCCTCACTCCAAGATCTGATATGATATTATTTGGTTAAGGTTTTAAATTTCAAGAGCTTTCAGTAATGCTTGTAGCTTCTCTCATCAATTTTGGTGTGACAAATCAAATACCGCAAGTCTTATTCAAACTTGTTGCTGGAGATTTGATGTTAGTTTTCTCTTATGAGTTTGCTGATATTATATTTTGTGAATCATTGATTATTTATGAAGCTATATCAAATTATGTAGCTCAATAATTCTCTCTCCAGAGTCCCAGGGCTTCTCTACCTATCTATTTGATCACATGCTCATCTTCGCAGGACTAGTAAAGAGGGAGACATTCTGCATTTGCCTGGACACTTGCTCCTAACATTTGGGGCTGATTTTACCTCACATGGTTTGATGTTCAAGGCTGCAATATATCAGTTGTTTGGGTTTCCATCACTGCATGGTTCAAATTCTCAAGCACGTTTTCTCTCTCATCAGTTGATTTCAATTTCTCTACATGGGTGCAGTTTTCATCCAACAATTGTCTATATTTATGATTTAGTTGAGCATATTCTTATTCTTACAAAGAGGAATATTCCTCTGGACATAATCATTCAGTTTGGATTCAGAGGTTCACATGCATAGATTCAGGATGCTGCTGCACAGAAGAACCAAAATATTGCTTTGTTATCGCATAGTGTTGCAGATTGCAGCAAAAGATCTTGCAAGTTTTTAACTTGTATTTCCTGATTCATGCTTATCTTGAGGGGGATTTTTCCCCATGAGGTTTTCCCCTATTTCCTCGATTTATTAAGCATCTCTTTTATCTTTTAGATTGTATATGGGTGACTTTTGGCCTTGTTTCCAGGGCCCACAGTTGTCCAAGTTAAGATTCAGGGGGGTGTTAGGATTTATAATCCTCCCTTGACCAAACTATCTATTAGACTATTTTAGCCTAACTTAGGAGTCTTTTATTAATTATTGGGTCCACTAGTACCATTGGGTCCAATTGTCCTAATGGGGCCACATGTACTAGTCACTAGAGTATGGGGAACATCGATAGATACTAACTGAGACTGATTGCACTTGCATGCATCAGTTTAGGCTCCTCCTAGGCCAATCCCTATATTTTAGGATCCATCGGGAGTCCCGACACCAACCTCCTTCAGTTTTTGGGAGTTGGTAACTAGTTAAGCTTAGTTAATCTTCAGTTACATTTAGTTAGTTGTACTCTAGTTCAATTAGTGATAGTTATGCATGGCACCTGTTCTCACCTACTTCTCACCTACAACAACAGTTAGATTGGTTTATTTGATTGTGACTGGTGGATTCACTGAATTAGACATCTAGAGTTAGCCAATTGGACTTTGATAATGATTTATACATCTTTAGTTATCCATGTAGTCAGATACAATTAGAGTCAGTTGGTAGATTTGAATTCATCCCTAATGAATTCAAATTCTTCCTTATGTAACACCATTGTAACACTAGATTCTTAAATGAAGATAATATTGTAACTCTCTGAGCAATACTTTTATGTTTGCTATGAGATTTGGTTTGTTCAGTTTGTATAGTTCATTCCTATTCACTACATCAATAACTTGGACTCATTGCTTGATGATCTAAATGGCACAACAATTCTAACAAAGTGCTTAAACAATCTCTCTAGACACCACCTTTTATTCTTAGAATTTTGTCCTGTTCTTTTATTTTTGATATGTTTTATAGTTCAAGATGAGAGGTTTCTTGACATCCCCAGTTTTTACAATTTTTTATAATGCAGTGAAACAATCGCCAAGATTTTACAATATCTTATAATTTAGTGAAACATTCGCCAAGATTTTACATCATTATATAATAAAATGAAAAGTTCGCCAATTTTTTATATATATACATATTATATTATTGATAAAATCTCCTTCAAAATTTCCTATATATCGGGGAAATTTGCCCAATTTTTATACATATAAATATAGGGGGTTCTTAAAATCATCCATGGACATGTATCATTTTGACATGTTATTGATCTACTGGCATATTCGAATTTCACCCGTTTTAGTTATATGGGATGATGATCTTATTAGTGTTGATCTTATCAGTGATGATGATGATTTACTTCTTTTAGTTATAAATGATGAGCATGTTATAATAATTATATTGTTATTTTATATATACTAGTTGCATTTTTTTTTATAAAGCTTTAATAAGTATAATGATGTTGTTAGTTTGTATGGATGTTCGTATCACTAAAAATTGTTTATAAACGTTATCCTATAAAATATGTCAAATGCAATATGACTTACTCTATAATCATATAAGTTATTTAAGATGCATGATATATTTAACTAATAAAATTGAAATAAAAATCATTAAATTAATAAGTGGAAGCAAAACAAGAAGCATTGTTGGAAGCACAAGCAAAACCAACAATGGAAGGCAAACTACATAGAAACCAGAAGCAATCTCAGAAGGAAAACTTAGCGCTACACAGGAAGCAAAAACATAAACAATTCAAGTATAAAACAAAGAAGTAACAATGAAAGACATTTTAGAAGCAACATGAGATGCTATAATAGAATCCATATTAGAAGCAACTAAAGATGTAAAAATGGAAGTAAAATCAAAAGCAAAGCTTGATGCAAAACTAGAAGCAAAAGTGAGAGCAAAACTGGAAGAATTTTTTTTTGAAGCAAATCAATAAGTAAGAGTAGAAGCAAAACCAAAAGCAAACATAGAAGAAAAAATGGAAGCAAAGCTAGAAGAACAAATGGAATCAACACAAGAAACAAAACTAGAAGCAAAACCAAAAGAAAATCTAGAAGGAAAAATGTAAGTAACAAGGGACGTCATAATGGAAGAAAAACTTGGCGTCATTTAGGAAGACAGAAAATAAGCTATTTTCGATGCATTGCCAAAAGCAAAAAATGAAGAAGGACTAGGAGCAATATTAGAAGAAAAACAAGAAGCAAGAGTAGGAGCAATATTATAAGCAAAATAGGGAGCATGACTAGGAGCAACACTAGGCATCGAAATGAAAGCAAAACTAGAAGCCATCTTAGGCATTATCTGCGGTGTCATTTAAGGGACTAAAGTAGTAGTGAATCTATGCATAAAATATGGCGTTGTTTTAGACACCACATTTTCTGTGCTATATCTGGAATTTTACAAGGTGTTACAACCAATGCTATTTTAGGCGCTAATTTTTGGCGTCGATGTGAACATGCGTTGTGGCACCGAAAAAATTGCCCAATCCATGAACTAAAATACACTAATTTAGGTGCTAATTACATGTTTTGTTGTATTGTTCATGCATAAAAGTGGGATAAAGAATGCATAAAAATAAAGTCAATTACCTCCAACTTGAGTTGACTACTGCATACACATGCGATCCTTAAGTTGGGAATGATTTAATTACTCCATCTATGAATGGGGCACATATTAAATTGAATAATGATATCAATTGCTTCAAAAATGGAAGATCTTGAATATTGTGTTTTTCTGTATCCAACGCCTTTCCAATTATTCGTGGGTTGCATGGTATTGGGCTTTAATAAGGATTTTTGGATGTGAGTGTAATTGAAAATAGTTCACAACACAGAGGCTCTTGGGTTGTAGTAGTGTGATATCCTCTACATTGGCAACATTCGCAACAAGTTTATTCTTTGCATGGGGTTCTTTTCACAATGAATTCCTTCCTCTCTAATTTGTGTGATGTGTGGGTCTATATCCAATGAGGGTTATCTCAAATGTCTATCCCTATGCTACTTTACCTAGTGTCCTCTACCTACTTTTCTCAAATTTATTTGTCTGAGACACTTCATACACCAAATATTCAGGTTAAAGAACATAACATGTATTTTTATACCTACGCCATGGGATTGGGATCCTCCTCCAACGGTACAAATTGCAATGATCTCTTCTTTTAGGATTAATTATTTGCACAGTCATGAGTACATTCTTAAGCAATAATGCCATATTTTAAAATAGATAGAAACATTTATTTTGTTTGCATATCCTATCCTACACAAACTCGACCTGCACTCTTCCTCACACAAATCAGTGGTTAGAGATAGAGATAGGATTATGTAGTGTGACATCAGAGCAAGAGAGAATGACACAAATGCAAATGGGCATAACAAGTTGTAATTCTAAAATGGGTAAAGGTTGAAAGCATTTACAAAACGACAAATAAGAATTCAAAGAACTTTATGAATCCTTACATGAGTTGGATAACTAGGAATTACTTCAACACACAAAAGAATATCTTGAATATCAACTTTGTCATACAGTTGGACATTTTGATGCATTTCTTTTTATATTCGTCCTTGTCTTGATTGTACGAAGATGAATCATCACTCAAATAAATGTCAAAATTAAGCACAAGAAGGTTTGAAAAATAACAATGCACTATGGATGTATAAGCTCTAGGAGATGGAACCAAAAAGTCAAGAAGCTGCATAAGTCTTACTGTATAGTTCAAACACACAAAGACATATTTGAATGATGAAATTAGAAAAACAAACAAACTCCAATTAGTTATTGCAGATGATGATTTTGGGAAAAACTATGGCCCATTATGAATGGTAATCCCATTATACTTTAGTGTTAGAGGGTACACAATGAAACACATTGATTAAAATGGTTACTGGTCAACCAAAAACCACCGCATTTCGATGTCAAATTACAAAGGAATCCAAATGTCAATCTTTGATCCCTTCCATATTATTATCACCTTGTATCTAATAGGAGGGAAATAACATTGATGATAGTCAAGCTTCAAGATTTGATGTCCTATCCATCAACAAATCAATTAGATAATTGGTCAATAGAAAATGTACTAATCAAAATAGCGAAGATCGACATGCCATATGAGCTCCTCTTTCAATCATTTTCAAATCATCAAATCATCATTTGAGAATTCCATTATGTAAATTGGTATTCTCAAGAAACTATTTGAACTATTCATAAGATGTTCAACACCTTATTGTGCAAAAATTCATAGAGCGCTCGATGAGCCTATTTGTTCACCAAATTAGCAGAAGACACCAACTTCTTCTAGAAAAATCAGGGAAGTTTTAGATATGGTTGTTATTCACTTTTAAAATTTTAGGTGCTCTCATTCAAATTTCAACATCCATATTGTCATTTTTTCAGGAATATATTCATTGATTCTCAGTTTAGAAGTTTTATATTGAATATTATACCAATTCTGGTTACTTTATTGGTATAAATATATAGAATTATGATTGAAGGGGGGAATGTTAGACTATGAGTCCCTATACAATCACAAAGTTATAGATCACCTCTTATATGAGTCATTATTCTTATTAGTTTATGAGTTGTCATACCTATCCACTCATGCGTTGTTAATAAGATCTAGATCTAGAGGTGTTTATGATCCACATACTATATAACACAATCATTGGTATGAACATCAATGTTGAGAATGGCTTAATCCTTTGTGTCTTATGTGTGCTCGCTATATAGTTTAACCCTTTTCATTTATGGATAAACAACTTTAACTCTTTTTTCCTATTTCTCTTCTCTCATTGTGAATTTATGTATTCGTCCAATTGAATTTGTTTTACTATGTAATTTAATCTATAGGCCATGGGTTTGCATAACAATTCATTATGCTAACATAGTAGCAAAATTTCAATAAAAGCCTGTCAAATCCACATTTGAGAAATTTAAATGATGATAGATGATATATGATGCATGAAGAACATAATTAAATATTCAAACTTGAAACAACACATTTTATAGTAGAGAAATGGTTTCCCATGGTAATGATGAAGTATAATTTCTTCCCGTGGTAATGATGAAGTATAATTTCTTATGAATACTGTAGCGTTTTCATCTTTTGAGAATGGTATGAACATCAATGTTGAGAATGGCTTAATCCTTTGTGTCTTATGTGTGCTCGCTATATAGTTTGACCCTTTTCATTTATGGATAAACAACTTTAACTCTTTTTTCCTATTTCTCTTCTCTCATTGTGAATTTATGTATTCGTCCAATTGATTTTGTTTTACTATGTAATTTAATCTATAGGCCATGGGTTTGCATAACAATTCATTATGCTAACATAGTAGTAAAATTTCAATAAAAGCTTGTCAAATTCACATTTGAGAAATTTAAATGATGATAGATGATATATGATGCATGAAGAACATAATTAAATATTCAAACTTGAAACAACACATTTTATAGTAGAGAAATGGTTTCCCATGGTAATGATGAAGTATAATTTCTTCCCGTGGTAATGATGAAGTATAATTTCTTATGAATACTGTAGCGTTTTCATCTTTTTTATGGCTGAGATAAGTAATTATCAGCTACCAAACTTTGATGGTAAATTTATTCTAGTGTAAGATGTTTAGTGAGTGTGAAGCATCTTGTTTTTATGAAAGGTGAATTTCAAATGGAAATAGTATTATGGTTTAGTTCGGATTTGGAAATATTTCTAATATCATGGTGGTTTATTGAGTCAATTGTGATGGATTGCTAGAAAAAATAAAAATTTCTTGACATAATTTATCAATGAAATTTCTTGAAATAATTTATTAATGTTGCTCTAAGAAAATGATTTATATAAAATTCTTTCAAAAACCCAAGAATAGTGGTGTTATTTTTTAATTTGAAATCTTAAGAAAGACATCCAAATAGTTATATTAAAAAGCTTGAAAATGTTTAGCAATGTTAAAAGCACCATATGTTTGAGATGGAACCACGTTGGAACTTTATGTCACATTTACACAATGTGACATTTAAGAAAAAATATTTTGGAAGAAGATAATCTTGGATGATATAACCATTTATTACTAGCATTGCAAAAGATGGTTGTATTAATTCCCATTAAAGCAATTGTTATAAAGGTTTTTCTTTTTGAAAAAGTTATTGATATCATCTAGCTTTATACACTCTATACACTCTACTTTGTAGAGTAGTTGTAAGAGTTATTTGCTTAATAATTTCAAAAAGTAGTTGCAAGAGTTATTTGCTTAATAAATTCAAATTTGCATTTGGTATATTCTAATTATTTATGTGGAACCATTCAACTTCTTATGGAATTACTTAGCAAGGATAGGGTACAAATTATATAAGTAAATAAATAATTGGCACTTGCACATTAATTAATACAAGTGAAATTTTTAACATACTCATATTTGATGTAGAATGGTTCAACAATTTTATCAAAATAAAAAATTCTAAAGATTGGAATGATGCACATGAAAACATTCATTCCTTTTAAGAAACCAATTTGATTTTTTTACAATTTTTTTTTCTCTATCATTTTATATTATGACTCACATATGGTTTTTCAAGTTAATCCTTACATTAAAAAATGAAAAGATGTGAACACGCACGATTCTTCAAGGAAAAGTGAAAATTAAGAATAGTGAGAATAACACTCCAACCCAACAAGCCAAGCTACATCGAATTGACTGTAAG
The DNA here is from genome assembly GCA_001517045.1 of Pseudotsuga menziesii. Taxonomy (NCBI): domain Eukaryota; kingdom Viridiplantae; phylum Streptophyta; class Pinopsida; order Pinales; family Pinaceae; genus Pseudotsuga; species Pseudotsuga menziesii. The sequence goes on along the minus strand of LPNX010129507.1, from coordinate 12,186 downwards.
ATGAAGTTATATATGTAACTACTTATTAACATTAAAATAATTGGGATAAAATATCCCAAGTTTTATAATTTATAAAATCACTCAAGCCCAAAGAAAACAAAAACAAAATTAATTGCAGGGAACTTCCCCACGAGGGGCAAAGGTTTGTCAATCAGGTCTAGCTTGAATGGTTGTGGGATGGAGTATTATTATCCCACACCAGGTTTTATTCCTCAAGTGACATGTTGAGATCATAATGAGAATCTTGCTTTGACAACTTTGACCCCTATTGTTGGCTTGGCATTCTACCATAAAAGTTTCCCACTTCCTAAATATAATTCTAATACCCAATCTAGAAAAAGGTAACTATTCGAAAGACATACAACTATTGCACGAAAGATGGAGGAAATTCTTACAATATGTATCATGGTTCATTGGAATTTCTCATGGAGAGCAGTTCATATAAAAAAGTATGGGTACCAACAATTTATACTAAGAAAACATTAGTGAACATCACACAAAATACACAATCCTTCAAAATAATTGCTAAATCGACATCTTAAAATTTCTCATCATTTACAATGTATGGATATGTTAAATTTTATAAATCCATATAAGAAATCATTCTTAAGGAATCAAAAGTTGTAAACATGGATGATAGTTACAGCAAATTCGCCTTTGAAAAAGTGGAAAGTTTGTAAGTATCTTACTAATTCTCATAGTTCTTTAAAACTATTGAATAAGGTTTATTAAGTTTACACCTTAGGATGATATAAGAAAATTTTACAACACATCAAGTGAAATATATCAAAGAAAACATAACAATAACATTAGAAAGATAACCAACATAGATCCATCTTAACTTTAGACCCATCATGTGCCAATAGAGATCAAATATTTCGAAGTGAATTCTTTTTTAGAGTGAAAAATATTAAAGAAAAGTTTGCATCTTGAGGGATTTGATCCCTATTGGCACATGATAGATCCATAGTTAAGATGGATCTATGTTGGTGAAAATACTATATTGAATAAAATCATAAAACATGAATGAGACCACCATTTAAAAAAACCACATGAATTGCAAATAGATTAAAAAAACTGTCTGATTTGCATTGAGGTAAAGATATATAAATTATATAATATCCATATCAATTAATTGATAAATCTATACCAATTAATAAACTGTATAATATATGACATGTGGTTGAAAATAGGGAGGACTTCATGTTAGTGAGAATGTTCCACACGCAATTGTATAGCAATGAGTATCCAAGTTTCATTAAATTTTTAAGTACTAATACATTGGAATATATATGTGTGTGTGTGTGTGTGTGTGTGTTAGGGTCGACATTGTAAAATTTTTTACTTTATATTTTATTAGTTTTTTAAAGTGTCACATGTCAACTCTGGGTTGGGTACAAATTTACACTTCTCTCCCATATTGGGTTGTATAACGAATCTCTTGACGAAATGATCTCATTTGACTTACAAAAACTAAACCTTAATGTGACAATGATTACAAAGTTATGTGAACCTCTTGTCCTACTATAGGAGAGTAAGCATTCAATCATTAGAATTCCCAAGACACATCATACCATTAATTCCATGAATGATATGCCTATTATAGATTTTACTATACACATTGTTTGAGTGAAGTGTTGGTCTATGATGATCATATATGCCATCATTGGAGATGACCTCATCTTTGTGTGTCACTCTATTATAGTATCCAAAATGTTTACTTGAAAATAGTCCATGTCACATGAAGCTATGCTGGTGCATCCATGAAGCATATCTATATTGGTTATCATGAAGTAGGTAAGATCAAGGTCCTCATTAGAGAGTCTTGGACCTTCATTAGCCATGATGTCAGTGAGCTTATTTTCATCATGATAGATGTGCTTTAGAGAGGGGATTTCAAGATTGTTGATCAACTGTAGAATATTTATCAGGGAACTATTGAATTTCCAATGCATTTATAACTTCTCAAAATTTACAGTTTTGTATAGCTTGCTCAGAGCTTCATTGACAATTAACAAGTATCCTTCAATGAGAAGATTGGGCCAATTATGTTGTTTGGCAAGTTAAAAACCCACTTTAAGAGCATGTAGCTAACAAACTTCTTGTTGTTAGTTCCCTTAAAGCTAGATTAAAGAAGAATAAATTTTCCTTGTGATTCTTGGAATACTCCTTCAATGCCTATTGATCCAATATTCCCTTAGAAGCTTTATTAAATTTTATCTGGATTATGTCTGTAAGGGGTGGGGACCAATAGTCAGGGGATGGAACTTTAACTTGGAAGTGTTTGCGCTTGAGATTAAACTTAGATTTTTCTAGGCTCAAAGAAATCATGATTGATATACAACAAGAATTAAATGTGCATGGTTTAACTAGGCCAAATTGACCAAATTAAATGTGCATGGTGGGTAAATGTCTCCAACACCCCCCCTTAAGCTATACTCAGAGGAGTAGAAACATAAAGTGCATAAAAATGCTAGGGTCCCGACAACAAGGCCATAGGTCACCGTGTACAATAACGTAACTAAAAACAATGCTCAAAAATAAATCTAAGTGAGGAAAAGAGGGAGAACCCAGTGGGAAAACCCCCCCTCAAGCTGAACATTGAAAGTAGTTTGATCACCTTGATGAACTCACCCCCAATAGTGAACGGAGGTAAGTGAACTTCTTTTCTGAAAAGCTCTTGATGAAGATTTCTGCAATCTGCTCATCAGTCGGGCAATATTGCAAAATGATGGTCTTGTCATGCACTAACTCTCTGATGTAGTGCATGTGTATCTCCACATGCTTGGTCCTCTACTTGGTAACTGGATCTGTGGATATCTTAATAGCACTTTGATTGTCACAAAAGAGGACAGTGGACAAAGTACTACCAAGATCAAACTCTGAAAGAATTCCTTGCAACCAAACAACTTGGATGCAAGCATTCATCGCTCCTCGATACTCGGCCTCTACTGAAGACAATGCTATGGCGGCCCGCTTTTTACTAGACCAACAAATGGGGCCACCACCAAACATGAAGACATATCTAGAAGTAGACTTCCAATCAATAGAATCACCCGCCCAATCAGAATCTGTGTAACCAACCAGCTCTAGCTCAGAGTCTGCAGCATAGTGAATGATGTAGGTCCTGGTTCCCTGAATATACTGGAGGATACTCTTGGCTGCCTTCCAATGAATATCATGGGGCTGTTGCATGTATCTGGATACAACATTCATGGCATAACATATATCAGCTCGAGAATGAGTCAAGTACAACAACCTACCAATCAGCTGTCGATAAATAGTGCAGTCCATGGGAGGTGTGCTCTTTCCTTCTTCAAGGATGATCCATGAAAGGAAAGGGAATGGAGAAGCCATACATTCAGCCATGTTAAACTTGACTAATAGGTCTGATATGTATTTGTACTGAGTGACCATTATCCCATAAGAATTTTGCTCAATTTTGAGCCCCAAAAATTGTTCTAAGAGCCCCAAATCGCTCATTTCAAATGCATTGTGGAGAGCAGTTTTGATGACTGAAATAGAAGCAATTGTGCTACCTATGATCAGTAAGTCATCAACATATAAAACAATAATAATAAAATGACCATTAGACTGTTGTATATACACATTTGTATCTGATTTAAACCTTTGGAAGTTTTGCGAGAGAAGGAAGGCATCCATCTTCGAATACCACTCTCTTGGGGCCTGTTTTAACCCGTATAGTGACTTCTTTAGCTTGCAAACCAAAGATGGATCAGAAATGTAGCCTTCAGGATGATTCATGTATATCTCCTCATGAATATATCCATGCAGAAAGGCTGACTTAACATCCATATGATGCACTTCCTAGTGCTTTGATGCAGAAATTGCCAAAACTAGGCGGATGGAGTCCATTTTTGCAACCGGTGCAAAAGTCTCATGGTAGTCCACACCTTGGACCTGGGAGAAAACTTTTGCTACCAGTATTGCATTATATTTGCAGGTGCTTCCATTAGTAACAACCTTAGTCTGAAACACCCACTTGCATTGAATCAATTTCCTCCCCGGAGGAAGAGAAACTAGCTCCCAAGTGGTGTTTTTCTGAAGAGAATTCATCTCCTCATCCATGGCAACTTGCCATCTCAGATACTTCCAAGCATGGTAGTAAGACTTAGGGTTTGAAATTATCATAAAATAACAAGATTCAGACAGCAAATGATCAGGACAAGAGAGCGCAATACCTTCTCTTTGGAAATTGGACCGGGTTCTCCTTGGATCATCCAGATTTCCAATGCTATCTCCTACGGAGGAGAGTGTTTGTCGGGCACATGTTGGGAGATGATTTTGTACTTCAGGTTTTGATTCAACATATGATGTTTGCTGTACACTGATATCAGAAATCAAAGGATCCAAATTAGGGTCATCACCCCCAATTACATCATCCAAATATTCAGTAGAATAGGAAGGAAATTCAACAGTTTTCTCCTTCACTAGTTCTACCTCCTGAAGAGGCTCATCGAACTTGACACTCCTTTCAATGATGATCTATTTTGTTTTGATATCTAGTAGCTTGAAACCTTTTGATTCATCAGGATATGCAATAAACAAATATTCTATGCTTTGCAGTTGAAAAGCCCTCCTTTTATCAAGTGGAATTCGAGCCCATGTAGTGGACCTAAACACCCGCAGATTCGACACATCTGGCTTGTGTCCGAAATATGCTTCGAAATGGGTCTTCCCTTTTAGAGATGAGTGTGGCACTCTGTTATGAATATATGCTGTAGCATGCATGGATTCCGCCCACAAATTTGCAGCCAGCCTCTTTGATTCCAACATATAGGTAGTCATCTCCTTGAGAGACCGATTCTTCCTCTTCGCTACACCATTCTGCTATGGAGTGTAGGGGACTGAATGTTGGATCTGAATACCACTTTGGGAACATATATGTAGTAACTCATTACTGACATACTCCCCACCATAATCATATCTCAAGATCTTGATCTTTTGGCCAGATGCATTCTCAATCAAGGCCTTCAATTCAGTGAATTTTTCCAAGACTTCCAACTTCTTTTTGAAAAAAAATACCCATGTGTATCTGGAAAAGTCATAAATGAAAGTCAGAACGTACTTTGATCTATTCATGGATGTGATAGGCATGGGACCGCTGATATCAAAATGTATCAGTCCCAAGATGAATGATGCTCGGCTTGCCTTCCCCCGATTGAACTTATGCTCAGGGTGCTTTCCAACAACACAGCCCTTGCAAATTCCAGTGGTAGCTTTGATGACCGGGAGGCCTTCAACCATAGAATTCTTCTGTAATTTCAGACAATTTTTCACAGTGGTCTAGGGACTGAAAACACAGTCTCACAAAGAATTCAGACAATTAAGCATAAAATTGGCAAAATGGTGCTGCAATGGAAGTAGCAGCTCTATATAATCAAATGAAAGAATAATGATACAATACAATGATCACGCAAGTTGCATGAATTCCAAGACAATTCGAATTCCCAAGGAGGTCATTTGAATTGAATGAATGGGTGTAGCTTAACTGACTGTAAGCCACAGTAAACACACTAGTTAACCAACTGACTAAGTGTCGATTGACTCAACTGAGTCCTAACTAAAGTCGGAGTGCAACAAATTACTGAGTCTAACTGAAAGTAGTTCAGACACATGTCACTGCATGCCAACCAACAAGTGGTAGCGCATCAATAACTCCAATGAACCTCGATGAGGTTAACTGAAGTCAAATTGGCCATCATAGGTGGTTGGAGGCGCCCTTGTTGACTCCAGTTCATTAAATATTAATTAAATAATCAATATAATGAAAGGAGGCGCCTTCACCACTTAGATTTAACTAATTGTAACCATCAGTTATCAATTAAGTGCATTTATGACACTCAAATCACCCATGGAGTGCTCAGTTAGCCTTCCTGAATGAAGGAGAAATCTTAGTTGGCCTCCTTGACTGAAGGTAGGCGTGGGTGTGCTCATGCTGATGTCATACAATGCTCCTCTGATGTCAAATTGACCAAATTAAGTGTGCATGGTGGGTAAATGTCTCCAACAATTCCTTGCATGGTTGGTTATATTGTTTATGAATGGCTCTAAGCACCAAAGGGATAATGTGTTAAGGATGGAGAGGTGACTTGTGTATGTTCTAAACGAGGTGCACCCAAATCCCACAACAAGTAGGAGAATCTACATTAATTTGAGATGCACTCCATTAATTCTTCATGTTATTCACATAAAAGATATTTGGATGGGCCAATGTACCACTATTTTTAAAGGTTTTCCTAAGATAAGATTTTCCTCTTTTCTACGATACATAAGAAGGAGGATTCTTTGGGGAAAAGTGAGCCTTTCTAGATATGTTTCCATAACTTGGGGGTTTCATTGGACATCAGAGCTTCCAATATTATCCTATAAGATTCATGGATCATGTAGTTGCCAAATCCCTTATAGCCTAATCTTGGGGTATCATGACTCTTTTTCTAGTGAATGAATCTTGATTGAAGGATTATCGATAGTTCAGATTATCTTAAATATGGATAGTATCCCCAAGAATATTTGGTGCTACAATTCTATATGAAAGGGATGAATGCTTGCATTGAGATATTTTTATAAGTGATGAGATTTTATCTAACCTTATTCATAGAATTCATGGTTCAAAACTTGATAGAATAGTTCTCTAATTTGAAGGGGGGCAGTTGTTTCCAACAATGTTTCTAAAAATTTACAATTTTGCAATATATTATCTCTCAGAAGTTGTTATTCTGATGAATAATTTCCAATTGAAGGACCCATCTAGGAGGTTTCTTCTTGTAAAATTTCTCATTCATGAATTCCTTGAGCATATTTAACTCTTCATATTTTTCTGATAGGGCCTTTGGGAAAACAACCATATCCAAATAATTTTTCTCCTAAATAAATATTATGGTTTATTAGATTTTTCATTCCTATCCCACCTTGGAAATTTGGGTACAAATATCCTTTAATCCAAATAGAGGCCTTTTTTTTCCAATGAGGGCCCTCCCGGAAGCAATCTTATTTGAATCTTGGTTATGTGGTTACTTTGATTGGCCTATATAGGGTTAACAAAGTGATGATGGAGATGTCTTGAAGAACATACTTAATGGGAACTAAATAACAAACATGGGAGAGATATTTGAATTTCCATTTATGTAACCATTTCCCGAGCCTTGTGAAAAGTGATTCCTAGATGGGTTATAATGTGATGGACTAGGGGCGCCCATTCCAGTCTAAACTGTGTACAATTCCTTGCTACACAGAACTGACAGAGCATAGAGGACACCAACTTGATAGGATTTCACAAATGTTGGATAGGATACTACTTATTAGGCTTAATCTGAAATTTATACTCATCGAACCACCATCCTTTCACCAATTTGACAAAGTTCAATTTTTCTCATATGTTTCCACCATCCCTTGTGTAAGCAATTGTTGAGGAGTGTTTAAGGAATATATCGGAGCAAAAGTGTCCAACATAAAAAATGTGAATATGGTCTGGTTTGTGTCCTTAAAAGTGCTCGATGGCATGTCTACAAAGGAAATCATCCACTTGACCAAATCAATATATGGCATCACGGCTAGGCATGCAACAATAGCATGTAGACTAGAGCTCTTGATCTTTTGAAAAATTCTGCATCATCACCAAAATGAGAGAAGTCATCATTGTCAAACAAACTATAAATAGGCACCCAATCCAAAGATTGAGGGTCACCATTCCAAAAATATGTGTCTGAGTGGATTCGAAAGTTGGGATATTTGGTTTTAAACTCATTAGTGGTTGCTTTGGACTTTCCTTTTCAAGCCATGGTGACTGTGAAATATTTTGCAACAAACCAACCATAATAAGCAGAATTTTGAATTTGAAAATGAAATTAAAGTAAAAATATATTACCTGAGCAAACTGTAAAACCGCTAACAAGCAAAATTGTCAACCAACTTTAAACTCGAAATTCCGAGTTTTGTGTAGGGTAAACAAGTAAAAATCATAGATAAGTCCCCAAAATAACCTAAGTGTCAATTTAACATTAGTGGAAGTTTAAACTCCCATCAAATATAGATGTGACAAGGTCAAAACGACAACTAAATTATTAGTGAGAATTATTTAAGAGTTGACTTGTGCTTTTGAAATTTTTCTGTACTTATTGGAGTAGGGAAAAGCTCTAGTGACAACTCTCCGATGATAAAATAAAGGTTTCCATGAAGAAATGTTGAAATTATCATAGCCTTGGACCTTGGACATTGGAGGTTTTCCTAATGCTTAAAAATGTTTCTTTAGCAAAAGCGGACCCATAATTAATTATAACAAATAGTTACATAGGGTTTGAAAACATCCTAAGAGAGATTAAAAATTAAGAATACTCGTCCAACTAGATTCACAAGTGCGATTACATTTCATCTTGTCGCAATAAGGTCTTCTGATAAGAAGATGATGCACTCATGAAAGATTTGCCAATATTGTACAAGGTTTTATAGTTCAATGAAATATTCTCCAAGATTTTACAAGATTTTATAATTTTATGAAAGATTCGCTAATATTTTATAGGAACATAATTTTATGAAAAAAATCTCCAAAAAATTGTATATGCAAATTATATTCTTGTCTGGTCCAATGTAAAGGTTTTGATGTCGTAGAAGCACAAAATGAACAAGTTGAATTGGAGAATATTACCAGGTCCATGAAATGTCAGGAATGTTAAATATGTAATAAAAACACAATTCTAACATCCAACGTCCGATAAATTGAAATGTCGGGATCAAAACATTGAAATGTTAAATTCATTTATTAAATAAAGTTCGTTGACAACCTAAGGAATTGCATTAGGAAGAAAACAATGGAAAAATATTTTTAAAACAATCAAATCATGCCAATATAAATGTTCCAATAAAATTAACCCTCGAAAACATTGGGATGATAAAATTTACCACAAATACCTTTCGATGAAACCACCCCACAGTAGCAGAACCAGAAATAATTAATATAGAATTTTAAGTGAACTTCGGGTTTGGTACTATAGAAATGAAATGTCGGGATTGAAACCTCCTAAAATTGATTTTAGTGCAAACAAAGGTGTCGATGTGAATATATCGACGTCGCATACCCAAAATATGGTAAAAAATAGCAGAAAGAGTACTTCATATTTGTAAAACGCCGGGATAAAAAATGGACCTTTTAAACAATAGATTTTGAGGAGAGAATTTGCAGTTAAGGGTAAAATAAAATTGAAAAACAAACTTAAAGAAAGAAACTTAGAAACAAATGAGTAAATGTTTTAAAAGGGGTTCCATCATTGTCATAGGAAAGTGACAAGATATGTTGTGGCTAAAACAATAGGTTGTATTCAAGACCTTTATACATTAAAATGAAGATGAAGGGGGAGAGTGAATAAATATCCTTACCTAATCACTCTACTTGTAGAAAAAGGTTTGGAGGGATATCCATTTATTAGAATGGAGGAGAAAGATAATTTTATCATGTTCATAATCTAATGGATCTAAGCATCACCGCTTACTCAATTTCCATCATAGGGAAAAAAACTACATTAGGTAGTTGTTTTGATCATTTGTGATTAGGTTTGTGATGTTAATTGTGATATTATTCATGGCTTACTTTGTCTTAATGGATGGATTAGAGAGGAGAATTTTGAAAATGGAATTGTGTTTTATGTCCAAATTCTTGTAGTCATAGAGATCCCCTCTATTGGTTGTATGCAAGTTCATAATTTTGTTATTTTTTTATGTTACTCAAGGTTTACTTGTGAAAGAATTCGAGTTCTTTTATCTTCTTTCTTGAGCCGATGAATGCACATTTTGTACTGCTAGTGAATCTCCTCCTACATAGCTTGTAAGTCAAACTAGTTTTTGACGTCTCTTTCAATTTTTCATAAAGCTCTAGTAACGCCCATGGCTACGATTTCCTATTTCATTTTGATCATGGTGTTTCTATCTCTCTTTTTTTTCAATTTTTTTTGCCAAAGTTGTTTGTAGCTTCCTCCATACAAGAACCTACCCACATAGCCATTGATCTTTCAACTTTGACTCACAATAGTGAGAGCCACTGAATTTTCTGGTCGTAAGCTAGCAAGCAACATCATTGTGCACGCAACCGAGTATGGCAATCAAGGCTAGAATGAAAAAAACATTATCAAGGACTTCTTACTAACCATTTATGATGCTAATAGCCAAAGCCCATATTTGAGTGATTGATGGAAGACAATTTAGTTCTACATGGGCAATGTGAACATGAATGTTAGTAGAGGTTCAAAATGAAACGATCTTTATTTGCATAGAAAAGTCCTCAAGGTACAAGACATGATTACAAATTTTGAATTTTGTCACACTCTATAAAGATCTATAAAAATGTTCTCAATCCAACCCATGCTTTCAAATCACCCAATGCCGATTCGGAAGTCGAGTGAATTCATGGGTGATCAATATGATTGGGCATGCGTTAGCTGAACGACCTTCAAATCCTTTACAGAATTGAACACATTGGAATCACGAATGCCGCTCAGAAAAATGTTCGAGCAGATTGCATATTTAATGCAGCATGTTCGCTTCTATCTAAATCAATTGCAATTGCACAAAAACCTCAAAAAAA
>LPNX010129503.1:34002-57057 GCA_001517045.1 Pseudotsuga menziesii | reverse complement strand
TTTTAGTGGGATTTTCAGGGAAATATGGTAGGTAAATGGACGAATGAGCCATGAAATGGGGTAGATGAGGTAGTTAACCATTTTTGGGTGTTAACAGATATCTAAGAAAAACTAGAGAATAGAGATCATACAAAATACTTGCATGCCCTTTCAAAGTGCATAACACTATAATAACAAGCTTATTCAACCATACAATGGAAGGTAGTGAATGGTTGCATGCCTTTTGGGAACTCAAAACACTATCCACATTGTGTGCACTCACAAGACAATACATATTGCACCTTCCTTGACTTGGTTCCAAGTTGTCACCTCGTAATTATTTCCCACACTGAATATATGTGCCCCCCCATTCATTGGTGTTAACTGCCTCTACCTGAATGTAACTAAACTGAACCAAATTGAACTAAACTGAATTGAATAGAACTGAACTGAGCTGAATAGAACTGAACTGAGCTGAACTGAATGTAACTAAACTAAATTTAATTGAACTGAGTAGAACTGAATGCGAACTAATTAAATAATTTCTTGACCATTAGTAAAGAGTTTAACCGGATGTCTTTAGTGCTTCATAATAAATGTCATTTTCAAAAAGCACTTTGCATAAATCAAGGAGTAGTTGCCTTATTTAACTAAAACTTGTTTTCCACAAATTAAACTTAATTGATGTATTTTCTATTCAATCTCAATAAATATATGTCATAGGAAATTCAAATCTTTACTCTATCTCTGTGATCATATCATTTATCATTAATTAATTATGCATGGTCCATGCATGTTTAATTAATTAATCATCTTTTTCATGTCATACTCAAAAGAATTTTTTCCAACCTATGAACATATGTATTACACCAAATCATATAGTCATATGCTAAAGTAAATCACTCTATGGGTAGCTAATCCCTAGAGGATACTTATAACATTTAGTGACCATGACTAGTAATATGTCACATAATATAACTACTTTACACAATAAAGTACACCACCTCACAATATGAGGATGTTTGTAGGACTTGATATTACTCACAAATCTACTACTTTGATATTACTCACATAGCTCAATTGATATTACACATAAGTTTGCTGACTTGGTATTACTCAAAAGCATACTTTCTTGATATTACTCAGAAGTCTCAGCTTGATATTACTCACAATATTTACAACATCACCACCTCAATCATACGAGGATAATTATAGGGCCTCATATTACTCACAAGTATATTGTCTTGATATTACTCACAAGACTAGAGAATGACTCCTGATGTTGTAATCTCAACACTCCCTCTCAATGAGGGAAACATTCTCTACCATAATAATACTATCTCTAAAGTGTCTGAAATTCGTCACTCATAGAGGATTTGTCAACACATTTGAAATCTTATTATTAGTTGTTAGGTACTGAAGTTTTACAATACCTTTAAGGACCATGTCTCATATGAAGTGAGACTTCATTTCTATGTGTTTCTACTTGTCATGAAACATAGGATTTTTGGAAATATTTATATAGCTTTTATTTTCACACCTGGTCACTATAGAATCTAGATTCACACCGAACAATACTCCAAGTAGATTTCTCAACCATACTCCTTCTCTGCAAGCAGTACTAGCAGCAATGTACTCAGCCTCTACGGTGCTCTGGGAAACTGAACCCTAATTTCTACTAGACCATGAAATTATATCATAACCTAAGCTGAAACAATACCAAAAATTTCTCTTCTGATCAATAATGTTTACACCCCAATAAAAGTTAGTATATTTAAGCAATAACACTCCTCCATTGGAGGCATACCTGAGTCCATAATAAATTGTACTATGAAGGTATCTCAAAATATGCTCAAGTGCAACCTAGCGTCTGTGTCTAGGATCAATGATGAACTGACTCAAGATGATAACTGCATAGAAAATATTTGGTCTTGAATGTATCTCGTACATCAACGCGCCAATCATTTGTTTATATAATGTGGGTTCCAATGGATCCAATCAAGTCTCAACCTCATGAAGTTTTTTGCAATTGGAATCCATTGGAGTGTTTATGAATTTACAATCCATCATGCCAAATCTATGAAAGATGTCCATAGTGTACTTCCCGTGAGATAGAAATAACTCATTATTCCTCTACCAGATCTCAAGGTCTAGGAAGTAGTGCATAAAACCTAAGTATTTCATGTCAAAATCTAAGGTAAGCTCCCTATGACACTCTGCAATCATCCTTTCCTCTCCAGTGAGGAGAATATCATCCACATAGAGCACTAGTATTAGAGGTTGTTTCTCCACTACTTTGAAGTACATGTTTGAATCTACCTTATTCTTAGAGAAACGTAGTTTCTAAATATAACTGTCTATTCTGGAAAACCAATATCGAGGAGCTTTATTTAACCCATACATGATTTCTTCAACTTGCACACGTGGGAATCCTTCCCATGTATCACAAAACCTTCAGGTGAGCCTCCTAGTGGTGGACCTATAGGTAGTGAACCTATAGGTGCGAGCTACAGATGGAAGGTAGCTAGGTGGGCCTCTATATGGAGAACCTCCAAGTCGGACTACATACATGTTCTCAAATTTCCTTCTATAAGTAGGGGCATTTTACCAATTGGGTTTCCCCCATGGGGTATTAGTGTTTCCAAGATAAGGTATGCGAGGAAAAAAAATTCCCGACGCAGTGGGTTCATATTTTAGGTTAACCATTTCATGTTGATTTCCTTGGTAAAGGTGCCCCCATATAGGTTGATTAAGCATCGGTTCAACCCATAATGGTTTCCCCGATGAGGAGGAAGGGATAATCACATTTGCGGTTGTGGAGGGTACTCCATCTAGGGTATTCCCTAAAGCAACACTTTTCCCAATACTTAAACTAGTTCTCATAGTTGTTGAGACAACTTGTTTTGGGGGTGTCCTCCCAGCCACATAGTTCATAGGAGAACTAGGGATAAACATGAGAATTTGAGTCGATAAGGTAGGGATGGAAGGCTTTCCTGAATTGTAAGAAACTATAATTTGAATTGGTATTCCAAATGTGGTAGAAGCATAATACCAAATAGGGTCATGGTATTTAGTAGTGTCTCTTTTTGAATGACTAGGAAAAAAGGAAATACTCCTCCTTCTTAATTTTTCCCTCCACTTATGTAGATTGGACACCATCTCACAGATTGGTATAAAATATGCATCATTTGATAATAATAATAATTGCATATTATGTGGTGGGTGTCATAAGATAAAGAATTAGTGTTTTATTCAGAAACTGTATGTCCTAAGGAAGTCTCCCAAATTTAGTAGTTGGACCAAATTCGAATGCCACAGGGTCATCTAAAGGTTGGGGAAACACCCAATTCTTTGCATCAAAATTTCCTTCTGTAGGGAAATGAAATGTCGAATCGTTTGAAGGAGTTAATTGTTCCAGTACTGAGGTAGAGGCATACAAATTATCCAAAGAATAATACTCTTCTCCTGATTAGATGATAAGAAATCCTTCCATAGAAGGATCAATTATGATAGATTGGTCCATGGCCACCCCTTGTATTTCTTCCAGGGTAGGAGGAAACTCAGGCGGTAAACCCTGCAATCTCTAAGATCTCCTCATAGGTGGTTTAGCTAGAATGAGAAGGTGTTGGGCATAATACAAGATGCTTGTGATTACAGAATGATGATTTAGGGAAACATATGTGATATGAAAATTGACAGTTTGTTGATGAATATGAAGTGCTAATAATGTAGTTTAAAGATTGACAATATGTGTCATACATAATTGGAAGTAGATTTAAGAGACAGGTGATGTTGATGTGGTTGATGAGATGATGTGGCACTGAGCGCACGTGACAGTGATATATGTGTGTGATGAGTGTGATGAGAGGGTGAGCTATAATTGTAAAAGCAAGCTTGTCTTTCTTTTGAGGTTAGGATACCTCAAACCCTTCTTAGCAGGGTCTAAGAAACCAAGAAGAGTCCTTGAAGAAGAGTAGGTTATTTTTGTATTAGTAGGTTTTGATTTTACCTCACAGTTGTAGCCATTCCAAAACAAATACAAAAAATTACAAAATCATATGGTGTTGTGTTCTCTTGTGCTATGTTTCTTGTTATGACTCCATGATTTAGAGGATTATGATTTATAAATGATGAAGTGGTAGATGTTTGCAAAATGATTATGTAAATGGTAGAATAATGCATTGATGAATTGGTAGTTGATTGATAGAAGTTAAGAAAATATTGAAAATTGGCCTCACATTGATTCACCCCCCCTTCTTAGTGTGAACATTGTGTCCAACAAATATCTATATTGGAAAGTATAATTTGAGTCTTTGGAAACTATGTCCTATTCCCATATATAATAAGATCCAAATTGAGTTTGACAATAGGAACAAGATATTTTCTCTAGTATCCTCAACAAAGAAATCATCCAAGGCATAATTTGAATGAGCTAAGTGGTCTGTCGGTTTCCCTTAGCAAGTTTAATTACTATAGGGCATATCCATCTGTTAAAATTATGTTTCACATTAATACTCTTCCCCTCAAAAGAATTCATAATATGATACCAACAACCTTGATTCAAAAAAACCTAAATAACATATGAGGTTAAGGATAATAACTGCTTGAGCAACAAATTTCCATTGGATCTAACAGAGGACATCTTTTAGAAACATTTGTAATCGAATTATATTGGGGTCTATCTTAGTTTGGCATTGTATTTGTATGTCAAAAAATTATAAAACACAACTGCTAACATTATACTGGAAATTATTTGGCAAGTAATAATGTATAAGATAAATTAGGGAGGTGGGTGCAGGAGGATCCTTTTGGATCTTTGAGGGAATTTAGTCCTAACCTTTGTAACCTTTGTATCAGGCCATGGAATGGATAAAAACAATCAAGATGAAATATACACTTTCTAACAAGGGATTTTGGTATGCTAGGGAATATTTGCAATTAAATGCATTTAATATCTCCATTACTATAATCAATAATGTTATTTTTTTTCAAAACAAGGTTAATGTCAACATCCTAGTCTTCCAACATTTTTGCAAACAATGTGATCACAAAAAGATTTTAAAATTATGAACAAACATTTATTAGAAGGAATCTCAGTTGTAAAAGAGTACAACATGTAATTGAAAAAAATACAGGATATCCTAATCCCAAATTTCGTGAAAATTACCAAAGTCTTAGACCTATAGCCGAGATTTACAAAAAAGTAAAAGGAAATTCACTAGAAATAGAATAAATACCCAATGTAATTAATTTATTCACATATTTTGAGCTCTACTAACAATACAATTGGGAAAACTGTAGCATATGGAAAAAAATAGAGAATTAGGGTAGCAATATCTTACATTTCCTAAACAAAGCTTAGCAAGAATGCATCCAAGTAACTAGATGTCAATATTTTTATCAAAAGGGAGAACTAATATAACCTCTGCTACACAATAAAAGTGAGACTTCAAATATGAGAAAATATGGTCTATTTGAAAGTAGCTGCCACCAAAATCTATGACCTTCATCTCACACCTACTGTAGCTTTTAACCCAGATATTCTCTGGCTTCATATCACAATCAATGAGACCAAGTCTAGGAAAAAAATGTAATGCTTCTAGGCATTGAACTATGAGTAGCTACATAAAAAACAAAATTATGTAAGTAATAAAGAGTTTATCGATTATATTGAGGTAGACAGTATCAATTCAAGTGAATAAAAACCGAAAATACACAAATATTTCTGAATAATTGCAATCATAATGGTTTTAAGCAATACCAACATGTAATATTGTATCATTTCAAAAATGATGGGGACCACTCTAGAACTTTCCCTACCCATTGATATATAGAATTGATTTTCCATACCATTTTCTCTCTCTGTTTCTTGAATCTTTCCTCCCATTTTAACCATACCCCCAACATCAACATCGCAATGTTAGTGATCCATTTCCACTCCACAAATTGACACTTCCTATAGATCGAGGGTATTTTTTCATGACCACTGAAATAAATTATTTTCACCTTGCAGGAATTCATCTTCATCCAACATTCAAAGCACTACCATGGATTACAAAGGCATAGGCCAATGAGTACCATGGATTTTAGATGAAGATGGTTGATCTCCAATAGGATGTTTGGTTTTTTTTAGAGGAAATTTTGTTCACTGAATAAACACATTCATATTCTTGTTTGTTGGAAAGTGGGAGACCAAAGCCTGTAATCATCATGTTACATGGTCACATGGGGTGGCATGTTCATATTAAGGAATTTATGAATGGGGGATTTTAATAGGCATGCATTATATATATATTGTTAAATGTTGTTTTTTATCTCTACCATATAATTATGGTTATGTGAATGTAACACAAAATAATCAATTGATTAAACGTGCAATCCAATTTAAGATGGATCTATATCAAACTTGGGTATGGAAATAAGAAAGATCACTACATCCAACTATACTTTTGTAGCTATGAAGAGCTATGATCCCCATTTATTTGAACATATTCCACTTTAATGTGGAACTACTTAATATTAAGTAAAAAAGAAAGGGTTCTACATCTACCAGGGGTTGAGATAGCTTGGATATATTTCATGTTGATGCTCAATGTAAACATCAAAAATTAAAAAATTTAATATAGTTGATATGCACATTCTAATTGTATTCTTGATATCATTGGGTGTTCTTTCGGTTCTTGATTAGTATATTCAGAATCTATCTTGGTTTTTTTTATATAGCCTCTCTCCTAAATCTTTTAAGTTTTTTTTTTGCTTTCTATTATGTAAAAATTACAAATAAAAGATTTGGGTTGCAAAAAGAGGGCTTTAGCAAATCATGAATGACAATTTTTCATCTCAAACTTTCTATTTCAATGGTTATGAATTGTTTTTTATGGTAGTTGTAATGTGCAAAAAACACAATCCTCCAAAGTGTTTAGCGATTATATATGAGTGTACCATCTACCTTTTATATGGCCCAACACATTCAAAACTTCCATCCTTTAATGCTAATCATTGTATTATAATTTCGATATAATATTCTTATAAATGCGTTAAAACTAATTCTCCTTACCCAAATATGTGGTAATAACTCTTACAATCAAGAATCCAAGAATATATCTAAATAAAAGTCATAATGTATAAATACCCTTGATTCCAATATGTAGAAACACACTATAAATCATATGTTTGTAAATAGATCTACACATATAATTTTCCTAATTGCCTAATACTTATTTTGGAAATAATATCCATTTGTTTTTTCAAAATTGCAATGTCCAGAAAATGATGTAACTCAAATCCTATATCTAATTTAAATAACCATTCCTCATAGAGTATCCTTTTCTAGGTGACAAAGGATGTAAACATAGAGAAACTAGTTCATAAAATATTAATGTTCATTTAAGAACCAAATTATTTTAGGTCTATAAAATATCAAGACAAAGTTACAAATATTTCCACAATATATAAAGAAAAATGACTTCACTTCCTCATGATATGGTTCATTTGTTCTAATTACATCAAACTTACAATGCTTGCCATAAGATAGAAAGAAAAATGACTTCTCTTCCTTGTGATACAAAGGTGATATAATCTTTTTGTTATAATTACATCTTGTTTGTTCATAATTAAATTTTGTGAGTAATCCTTTTCAAATGACTACAAGTAATATTTTCAATGAGAGAAAATATTACCATTGTGCTTAGTCTCTGCCTTACTATGTCCCTCTTGTAAACCCCTCTTGTAAACCCCTGGATGCTCTGTAAACTTTTGAATATTATTGTATTTGTCTTCTGGTGAGGAGCCCAAGGCCAAGGCTCCACCAGTAAGACCTTGAAAATGATTACACCCTAAGTTCCAAGACGAGAATTCAGGTTGTAGACACACCTTAACGATGGGAAAATGTGAACGTATAAGGACAAAAGAACATGGTTAGGGATTCCTAACAACTATTCATAGTATCCGAAATGACTACCCTATAATATTCATTACTAATTAAATTAAAAATGTATCTCACACCATTCACTATTAGACAATGAATAGTTCTGCCGTATTGAACATTCTTATTTAGAAGATGAGAGCCCAGAACCAAGCATCTTGATGGTGGATAGAGTAGTGGCAAAAGATTTACTAGTAAATAGATCATTAATTCCTTAAAGGAGATCCTTGTTGTTAGTTAAATAATCAAGAAGAGAACATTGAGTGATGACAGATTTATTACCACACCTAAGATACTGTGTCAATGAATGGATTGCTTAATGATGTTATTACTGGAAGGCATAATGATCTTGCTTGGTTTATGTTTATCAGTAGTAATCTTAGTGAATTGTCTGTGAATGGTCTGTCTAGTTTTTCTGTAGAGCAGGAGGGAAGCAAAAGGGCAAATGATAGTTTTACTATGCATGTGGTCGAAATTTTGTATTTATTTAGACACACTTCATTGGTCTGCCTTATAAAACATATATATATACTGCTAACAGGATTGACTCTTTCATCAGTCAACAGTTGAGACAAAATTTCCTACCCCTTTTCACACTGAGGTACAAGGGGTATGTTACATATGGTATCAGAGCCGGAGTTGAAACACTTGGGCCTAATTGGGATCAAAACGCTCCTACATGTTTTTTTTTTTGAACTACATGACTACTGACCTTGGAGTTGTGCAGAGAGGTGGGAACTTTGGCCCGAAAATCACAACAACGATGACCTAATACCTTGTCAGCTCAATATGAGACCCGAGCATGTAAGTACAAAGGTATCTGGTTATTCCCTTGATCACGCATGAATATGTTTACAACTAGCTAAGATGATTGCTTCGTCTCTATTTTGGTTTTCTCCAATAGACTTGAAAGAGGTATAGAAGTCTTCTTGGTCAAACTCATGGTCGACGAGAGTACTATGGTAGGTTCTATTAAAGTAGTAAAATGGGAATTAGAGACTCATAGCTTTATAAATGCGTATATTCTGTGAGGTTGCTTCATTCTCCTTATGCATCCAGGTCTTGTAAATATGGATATGGTTATGATTATTTTCTATGATTTTTGCATGAATTCTAGCATGCATTTTAGATAAAGATTAGGTGTATGAGATCCATATTTATTTGGTTGTATGAAATTGGAAAGGATAGATCTGATCATAGGAAAATTAATCCTGTAGACCTGATGCTCGCGTATGGCTGCATGTATAGATCTCATGTATGGGAATTCCGATCTCATGGTGCTATGAGTTTGCAAGGATAGATCTATTTATAAATTGAATTCTGTCGAGATCTAATGATTGTATGTATGGGCATGGACTGGGACCTTGTTTTGTATTTGAATTAGATAAGGTTAATGGAATATTCATGAATGGAATACCTCCGATTTTCCTTAGTTGGAATTACTGTTGATATGTGTGATCCATTAACCTTGTGGTTGAGTATTTGAGATCGAAATCCTTATTTGGCTTCAAATTTAATCAGGTATCAACTCTAAACTTGTTACGAAAATTGTATTAATTTGGAATATGATTCTTGGAGAGTTTTCTTTGGCATTTAGTCTCCTTCCTGGTAAATTGAACATTAAAGATCTGGTTTAATGCGTAAAGAATGTTGACTCACAACAGAAAATGGAGATTTGAAAAGTGGATGACGATTTTGAGTTTTGATCTTGAACTATCCTATGTTTTGATTAGCGCACAGATGGTATTTGTTCATTTTGGGTATTGATATGCTAACCAAATAGACTATTTTATTGCTATCATATGTCTATTTTAGATTTTAGCAAGAACCCTATAATTGAATTCTAGAGCTAGATCGAATGATCTTGTTGGTAGTCTTGTGAATGAAACCATTAAGAATTTGGGAACATTATTGTTGCTTGGGTGATGTTAAGATTGGCATCTTAAGAGTTGCTATGGATTTGATATTGATTAGTAAGTTGATGAATGCTGTATAATGTGATATGCTAACATGGTAGGATAGGCCAGGAACATTAACGGTTGGAGCCAACCGTTAGGAAATATTTGTTGCCATAGATAAGGAGGTTAAGTATGGGTATTGTTTTACTTAATATAATTGTTGAACCTCGAGTGTTTTTATAAACAAGGGCTAACTGTTGATGATGTTGTTGGCTTACTAACATTGCAGGCTTCACTAAGATTATGACCATTGCTACATCGAAGTACATTATGGTATATAAATCTACCTGTGTATGTAAGTTACGCTCATTTACTCAGAAAAGGAGTAAGGAGTAATTCTCTTGTTTTGTTTACATGTGTAGCTTGTGAATGACTATTAAAAATTGATACAAATTGATTATTGAAAATTTTGGGTTGTCAAAGAATGCTTTGACTCGCTATGTAGTTGATTCATGAATCAATACAATGACAAAAAAAGTCATGAAAGCACCCTAGAGTGCGCATTGCAATAATCAAAGTTAAAATTTGTACAAATATGAACAAGGAAAATTTACATGCTGCGTGAGCACAGTGGTGTTAGGAAAGTGATTGCCGCGTGAGCACACTGGTGTTAAGCATACATGCTGTAGGAGCACAGTGGTGTTAGGCAAGTGATTTCCGCATGAGCACACTGGTGTTAGACATACATGCTGCAGGAGCACAATGGTGTTAGGAAAGCGATTGCCGCGTGAGCACATTGGTGTTAGGCATGGGGTGTGGCAAAAGACCTAGGCAAAAATTTGGACATCTGGAAAGATAGGACGTTGTTTGATGTCACTGAGGAGAGTAACCTCATAATTATTGTAAGTCCACACCAGAAAAGAAAAAGAAACTCAAAGGGAGTTTGGAAAAACATAACGAGCATAAAAACATGTTAAATGACTTTTCCGAAAGACTGTTACATTGCTTAATGTGAAAAAGGGTTCCTCATGTAGAGGAAGACCTAATTCACCGAATGTCGGAGATAAAACTAAAGGAAAAGGGTAGTAATCATGTTTATTTGCATTATGAAAATGATTGGATATCATGGAGTAAAGGAACACTAGAAAATTGCAGATTATTACAATGCAGAAGAATCCATTGCATATGTTTTGTTGAATTACAATGTTGTACAGGTTGTACTGAAGAAATGGTGGGTTAGACCCAAAATTTGCTGCAGGAAAACTGCAGGTCTTGAATGATGGGAAACGTGAGAAGAAGACAAGAAAGGTCAGAATAGGAAAGGTGAAAGAAGGAAAAATTACTCATGAGGAGAAGGAGGATCGGCAAATGTCATGAACACCGAGGATGGTGTTGTTTTAAGGGGAGGAGGATGTAATGTCCCTATTGTAAACCCCTGGATGCTCTGTAAACTTTTGAATATTATTGTATTTGTCTTCTGGTGAGGATCCCAAGGCCAAGGCCCCACAAGTAAGACCTTGAAAATGATTACACCCTAAGTTCCAAGCCGAGAATTCAGGTCGTAGACGCACCTTAACGATGGGAAAATGTGAATGTATAAGGACAAAAGAGCATGGTTAGGGATTCCTAACTACTGTTCATAGTATCTGAAATGACTACCCTAGCCTAGCCTTCTTTTGACTTCAACACAAAGGGGCTTTTAGTTATAAAGCTATCGAGGGAAAAACCACCAAGGGATTTTCGAAAAGAACTTCAGGTAAAAGTATATAAAGATATATATATATATATATATATATATATATATGGGGTGGAGCATTATTATTATGCATGAATATATATATATAAATGGAAAAAGAGGACCTTTGCATAATATGTATATAAAGAATTTTACACACAAATCGAAGAGCAATACTTTGTGAATTAATCGGAGGTCATGTGGGATACAAATTATATATTGAGAGATATATGGAAATAAGCTGTGACGGTGGAAACCAATGACCTAAAATTACGGCCAATGACTATATATATATATATATATATTTACCCATTGGCATATCATATATTTATGATTTACACTTCCTTTAATTATGGGAGAAGCCATGAATGGTGGAGTCAGTTCGGCCAATAACTATGGAGACATCAATTAATTACCACTATTTGATGGTAGAAACCGTTAATTAAACTACGGCCGGAGACATTTAATTAATTACCATTATTTGACTTTGACTGGAACAGAGACATTAGTTGGGGGGTGGTTTATTATTTCTACCCTAATCTTTAGTCGCAAAGGGTGGAGGCCTTTTCATGGAGACATTACGGTCTCTGCAGTATTTAATTGACTGTCAAAATTGAGGGAGAGGGTTATTTTTTATAGGTTGTTTCATGGTGGAGAAAGGCTCTCCATCCACTGGGCGGTGACAGAAATTGATAGTCACGCGCTCCTCCATCTCTGACGCGGGGAAGGGAAATCTCTGCGTGTAGGAAATAGGGGTTCTCTGCTTTTGAGTAGGGAAACTTCTGTGATTTTGTTGGGTACACTGCATGTCCATCGAAAAAAGAAACATTCCAGGAGGACGATGTAAATGCCGCTAAGAAGAATACAAAGAGAGGAATGGTGAGTAGAATGGAAAAGGGAATCATGCAGCGATGTATCTTGTTAGGCTCCCAAATTGATAGCAACTACGGGACTCACTGTAAGGTACCTTTTTGCAGGTATTTTGTGCAGTTCTTATATATGCACATGATTTCATTTTCTGGTGGTTAAAAATATGGTTTGGTTTCGTGCTTGTCTAAACTAAGTTTTTATATATGCCCACTCTTTCGATTTGGTGGTTAAATTACAGCTCGATGTGCGCTTGACTAAACGCTCTTTTATTATGCCCATGACCTCATCGTTCTGGTGATTGCATGATAGCCGGATCTGTTCATTTCTAAACACTATTTTTATTATGCCCATGACTTCATCGTTTTTGGTGATTGCATGATAGCCGGGTCTGTTCATTTCTAAATGTTGTTTTATTATGCCCCAGTTCTTGAGAATCGATCTGTTATAGCTTGAGTATTGGGCTCTATTCTTATTTTATGCCACGGTTCATGAAGATCAATATGTGATAGCCTGAATATTGTGCTATGTCCTTAATTATGCCACAGTTCATGAGATTTAATCTGTGATAGTTTGAATATTGTGCTCTATTCTTATTTTATGCCACGGTTCATGAAGAATCGATATGTGATAGCCTGAATATTGTGCTATGTTCTTAATTAAGCCACCGTTCATGAGATTTGATCTGTGACAGCTTGAATAATGTGCTCTACTCTTAATAATGCCACGGTTCATGAGAATCGATCTGTGATAGGTTGAATATTGTGCTGGTTAAAATTTATACTTATTTATGCCATGGTTCATGAGAATCGATCTGGGGTAAACGATGGCTTGGAATTTTGTTATAGATTGAGACTTTATATATATTTTATATAAGATGATGCCCTTCACCTTCACCCTAAATATCTGAATCTGCATAGTACAAGACCTCTGCGAGACCTAGTTCGCATACCTTTCCTTTGATGGTGAATTCCGATTTTTCTCTGCAAGTGAGGTATGTTTCCACGCTGATATTTTTATGCATCCTATAGAATGCTGTAAGCACGTTTTTTCTTGGATCGTGTCCTTGATTTGGAAATTTTCCTTGTTTCAAATCGGATACTAGATACATGTACATATGCCATTAGTTACCATCACCTGCACTACAAGCTGTGAACCCATCTGATTGTTGGGTGAGATTTGGAACGCATTTTCCTTTGAATATGACCTAAAGTATGCAGAACCATGAATGTGTATAAGTCTGGGTAAGCATCTCCATAATTGTTACTCTGAGTATCTGTATATGTTTCAGCCAGTGACACCCCCCTGTGCCTCTGCGCGTACAGAATCTGCTTATGTGTTTGTCGCACAGCTATTTTATTTATGAAGTAGATATATATGTATAGCCTTGGTTCTATTTTTATAACCTATGTTTGTTCCAGATCGAAAATCTTAAACTAATGGTTATAGGGCTCAACCCTTGCCGTGTTAGTTATATTCGGGTATGGAAAGGGTTAATCGCCACCTTGATGTTTAAAGATCAGAGTAATAAAAAAAACTCATAAGTGTATATACAGATGATATATTATTCATTTTTGACATGTATTTTCCATGGAGGTGCATGGACCCAACATTTTTTGATCCAGGCATGTCTGGATATGGGGGGAATTACTGAACATCTTTATGGGTTAAGGATTAGTCCTAACTTGTGTAAAACATTTTGATAATATTTTATTAGATGAGAGGAATTCCCTCACGTGGGAAGAATGTGTGGAAGAATGTGCGGCAACATTGTTGTTGCGGATTGGAAAGAAGTATGGCAACATTAATGTTGCAGATGGTAACTCTTTTAATAAATAAGGTCACATGATCTAACAGCTTTGGTGGACGTAACCCCGATATTGGGGTGAACCATGTATATTGGCGTTTCCCTGTCTCTTGTGTCTACATGTGTTTATGTCTGTCTCCTCGTGTGTTGTTCCCTCATATTTATTTTGTGCATATGATGTTATTCTGCAGATGGTTCATAGTGCTGGAAAAGATGATCAGAGAATACTAGTGGTATTCCAATATTTTATTGTACACATGGTAGGAACTATGTTGTTGTAATGTTTTGTGATTATGAAAATATTCTTCGTCGATGTGCTTACAATAATATGGTCATTAAAGCGACTATAGTGTTACACAATTGAAGGCTATAATATTCATTACTGATTAAAGTAAAAATGTATCTCACACCATTCACTATTAGACAATGAATAGTTCTGCCGTATTGAACATCCTTATTTAGAAGATGATAGCCAGAACCAAGCATCTTGATCGTGGATAAAGTAGTGGCAAAAGATTTACTAGTAAATAGATCATTAATTCCTTAAAGGAGATCCTTGTTGTTAGTTAAATAATCAAGAAGAGAACATTGAGTGATGACAGATTTATTACCACACCTAAGATACTCTGCCAATGAATGGATTACTTAATGATGTTATTACTGGAAGGCATAATGATCTTGCTTGGTTTATGTTTATCAATAGTAATCTTAGTGAATTGTATGTGAATGGTCTGTCTGGTTTTTCTGTAGAGCAGGAGGGAAGTAAAAGGGAAAATGATAGTTTTACTATGCATATGGTAGAAATTTTGTATTTATTTAGACACACTTCATTGGTATGCCTTATAAAACATATATATATACTGCTAACAGGATTGACTCTTTCATTAGTTAACAGTTGAGACAAAATTTCCTACCCCTTTTCACACTGAGGTACAAGGGGTATGTTACAGTGTTCTTTCGGTTCTTGATTAGTATATTCAGAATCTATCTTAGTTTTTTTTATATAGCCTCTCTCCTAAATCTTTTAAGTTTTTTTTTTGCTTTCTATTATGTAAAAAATTACAAATAAAAGATTTGGGTCGCAAAAAGAGGGCTTTAGCAAATCATGAATGACAATTTTTCATCTCAAACTTTCTATTTCAATGGTTATGAATTGTTTTTTATGGTAGTTGTAATGTGCAAAAAACACAATCCTCCAAAGTGTTTAGCGATTATATATGAGTGTACCATCTACCTTTTATATGGCCCAACACATTCAAAACTTCCATCCTTTAATGCTAATCATTGTATTATAATTTTGATATAATATTCTTATAAATGAGTTAAAACTAATTCTCCTTATCCAAATATGTGGTAATAACTCTTACAATCAAGAATCCAAGAATATATCTAAATAAAAGTCGTAATGTATAAATACCCTTGATTCCAATATGTAGAAACACACTATAGATCATATGTTTGTAAATAGATCTACACATATAATTTTCCTAATCACCTAATACTTATTTGAGAAATAATATCCATTTGTTTTTTCAAAATTGCAATGTCCAAAAAATGATGTAACTCAAATCCTATATCTAATTTAAATAACCATTCCTCATAGAGTATCCTTTTCTAGGTGACAAAGGATGTAAACATAGAGAAACTAGTTCATAAAATATTAATGTTCATTTAAGAACCAAATTATTTTAGGTCTATAAAATATCAAGACAAAGTTACAAATATTTCCACAAGATATAAAGAAAAATGACTTCACTTCCTCATGATATGGTTCGTTTGTTCTAATTACATCAAACTTACAATGCTTGCCATAAGATAGAAAGAAAAATGACTTCTCTTCCTCGTGATACAAAGGTGATATAATCTTTTTGTTATAATTACATCTTGTTTGTTCATAATTAAATTTTGTGAGTAATCCTTTTCAAATGGCTGTGAGTAATATTTTCAATGAGAGAAAATATTACCATTGTGCTTAGTCTCTGCCTTACTATGGGTATGCTTAAAGGAGCATGCAAGGATGAAATAGTTGAAGCTAAATTAGGAGGAGGAGGTATCACAAATATTTAAATGGACACTATATACTTCTTGTAGGCTAACAATTCCTTATGAAAAGGATTATATGATTCCTTGGTTCCCACTCATAGCCCATGAATCCTAGAGGAAAATGTTATGGATTAAAACTCTATATTTTTACCATTGATTATGTCTAAAGTCATGATAACCATACTCATTATGAAAAACTCAAAAATACCATCATATCCTAATAACATGAAAAATATTCCCTTTAAAGGACCTATTTGGTTCCTAAGAGACAGAAGGATGTATCATGAGCTCCATAGACAAATATTATGGAATGAGGCCCTAGATTTTGGGGGAATTAAACACCATCAAAAGCACCAAGAAGAATATCTAGTTTCTGAAATTCAAAATGAGCACCATATCCTAGTTGTAGATCAAATATTCCCTATGAAGGGCCAATGTGGTGGTTTAAGACCCTACACATGGACCATCAAATCCATACTAAAATGTTATGGAATAAGATCCTGGATTTTTCTTTTTACCATGGAATTGTACACAAGATCCTTCACTGATACTAACATGTTTTGTGGAGCATATTATAATTTTGGAAAACAAACAAACTATAATAGTTATAAGGTATGGTAAAATAATAATATAGTAACAAGAAATAAAGTTGTAAGTTCTTATTCAGGCCTTCTGTTTGAGGCTTGGGTTATGAAGGTTCTATTAATATGAGCACCCCTAGTGAAAGATGGTGATCACATCATATTGAGTGTTATAGATCTAGATATGGGTTATAAAATTTATTCCACCACCTTTAATTCCTAAAGGCACATCTAAAAATATTAAAGCTGAAATAAAGATAAAGTTGTGAATATTTGGAGGGTAACTTCTACATGTTAGTTATGGGGGATATAGAGGAAAAGATATATATGGATTCAAAAAACTAATAAAACACAATGATGTAGAGAATACAATCAATTTTATAGAACATTGATCCATGAAGAGAATTTTTATAGTCCTCAAACTTCTAGTTATTATTTAAGACCTAGGAAACTTAGTATAGGAATGGTTGAATATGAGATTAAAGTGGGAATTGGCCAAAACAAATGAAAATAATATTCATAATGGGATGTATTCAATAGTATATATGTACATATGAAATCAAATCAAGGATTATAAATTAAGGAAGTCCATTAATATAGAGAAAAAACTATAAAAGGCACTTTTAGGAACCATGTCCTAATAGGAGGTTTGTGATGATCACCATGCCATTCCAAGTGATGGGGTTAGGTAGTCTCTCAAAGAAATATAAATTTTATAGACATGTTGAAGTGAAATAATTGTATTTTTATTATCTTGCAAGAGATGACGGGGAATGAGGAAAAGATAACTAAAGACCTTTCCAGATTTAGAAAATACTCAAATTTCCTCTATATCAATAACGTAGATAGGCTTATAAAATTAATTTAAAAATTCCAAAAACACTTAATCAATATAATAAACACTATGTTTCTTTACCCAAGAAATTAAGATAAGCTTACTTCTTAAGATCTTGAGAAGTCTTCTCTGTAATGAACATCTATCATCCTTATGAAAACATGGTGGCTTAATAGGAATATTTTCTTTCAAATGATTATCTAATAAAATATAATTGTGTTCTTAAAGAGGATTTGAATTGTAATTTCAGTATAAATATGTTTGAAATTTTTGTATTTGTTTGAAACACAATTCTTCCTTTGTTTCAGTCACAATCCTGAGTTCAAGTGTGTGTTGTGATTTGATTATATACTTAAGATCTAATCAATTTAAGGAGATCACAAGACTTTGAATACACTCAATTCTAGAAACTTGTGGATTAGAGGATTGTGGGAAAAGAGTGCATCCCTTTCAAAGAATATATTGTTCACATTCAAACCATTATAGGAAACATCCAATCCTAGCATGATGCCTATGTATTGTAATGAATGTTTTGGATCCTTTATAAAGGATGTGGTAGGAAATGTTGTAGACAAAGTAAGGAACTATATTGCTTGTGAAAGAAAGGTTTTTACGGTGGGAATTATAAATGTATAACTTCGAAGCCTATTCTTTTGTATTCCATATGTTATTTTTGTCATATAAAGTAAAAGGAAATGAAGTTTCCATTTTTACTCCACTTGACGACCATCATGCATTGATTGTTTTCAAGTTTCTATTTTCACTGCACTTTATAATACTCATGTGATGATTGCTTTCAAAATGTTAGATATCATATGACTTAAGAGTTTTTGGTGAAGAGTGCAAGAGGGAAGAAAGGAAGATATCTTGTGAAGGGTCGATATTTTTTGGGTCGGGGTGGGTTGAGAGCCAAAAAACACATATGTGTAAGTATATGGTTTCTTTGCTGAATAATGTACATTATGTTCTTCCTTTTCTATTTGTTTATAATTCCAATACATTGTGTGTTGACAATGGTTTGTAGGTTGAGGAACTAATAGAGAACCCAATTTGAGTGAAATGGCTCAATATATTGCAGACTTAGAAAATTCTAAAAAAGAGAGTTCCTTGTCATCTGTTGAAGTTGAGAGAATCTAAACAAGAGGCCCATCTATTGTTGAAAACCCTAGTGAGGATTATAACATTGCAATGAATCAATGTATAATTGGTTTGTCAGAGAAGATGTGGACCATATCCTCCTCCATTGAACCTCTTATTGCTGCATTCAAATTAAATAAGGGATTTCCTATTGATTCAAATGAATTAAGCTAATTATCATTCCCTTCCAACCATTTATTTACTTGATATTTTCATTTACGGATTTTTTTTATCGATTTCATTTCACTCATGAAACCTTTATGTTTTGATGGAAATGCCTGTCAATCATAGGAAAAAAGCATAATTCTGGGTGGTGCAACAATATTGAAAGACCCAAAAGATGGCCATGAACATGCACAAGCATGGACCAAATAAGTAGAAGTTTTTGTAGATATATAGAAGCCTTATATCTTGGAATATGGTTTAATTAGTATATTGTTTTATTTTTTACAGTGCTCAATGATTCTAGGGCAGACATGAAGTACTCTAGGAATGTGAAAATGTGAAAATATTGGATCCATATGATGGTGATATTGTCAGCATTTGATGAATTCATTCAATTTTTGTGATCCATGGAGTGGAACTTGGTCTTGAAAATGCAAATTCCAATGTCATCAATGTCACAAGTAACATCCCACTTCCATATGAAGATAAAATAGATGGATGTGCCTTTTTGAAGGAGAAGAAGAGGAGTTTCATTCAGCGGCCACATAAGTATGTGGAATAGTCATCAAACTGGATGATTTTTTATGTTCTTGTCTGAAATATTGATGTTATTGAAGTTCATGTGTTGAGAGTATTGACTAGTAATGGCCTCTTTTTCTAGTAGTACCCCTTGTCTAGGTAGTATAATTTTATTGGTTTTCTTATCCAAGGTTGTTGAATGATGTTGGGTAACTCCATATCTTGTCCTTATTTTATATGTTGGTTTGAAAGTGATTAATTTAATGGTATTATCTGATATATATGTTGTATTGTAGTCACTAGAAGTGTTACATAGTTGCTTCACTTCTATCTTGCATAGTGTTCTACATAGCATAGATATTTTTTAAAACTAAAATTCTTACCAAAGTGTTGAATCCAAATTTGATTGAAACTATGTAAAGGTTGTGTAAAATGTTCATGGAACCTAAAAGAAACATGCACTTCTGCTCATTTTATAGGGGATGGTGGCTTGGAACACATTGGAGGAAGATGAGTTTGGGGCACCATTTGATCATCCTTTGCTTCTATATAAACTAAAATTATCCTTTCGATAGAATCATCTAGAATTTGTCATCAACAGAATCCTTTATGCAGAGATCTGATTCTTCAAAAAGCATAAGTTCCCTCTGTCTTTTTGTAGTATGTCAACATTTTTAAGTATTGACACTTCAATGTCTCATGACTAGGGTCTAATCATATGTGATTCAATGTTTAACCACGATAAACCCATAACCAATAGCATAATTTATTCCATTACCTATACAAGCATGTTTCACATATAAGTTGAGTAATTTTAATAAGCATGTTAAGCTTGATGTCTGGCGTTACGATATGTGATTACTTGTACATGTTTTACATAGGTTTTGGTTCACCTTGGCTAAGTAATAGTACATGTTTTACATAGGTTTTGGTTATTCTAGAGTTGTTAGAAAGAAATGTAACCTACAGAGATGGTGTATAGAAACAACAAGCAAAGAGGGCTAAATTTTGACTTGTTTTATTATTGGGACAGTAGTAGAGTAAATACAGTCAACAATCATCTTTGGAGGATGGTTTCTACAAGAAGAATGCTACAGCCTAAAAGAGAATTTTCATTGCTACAACAACATTGTTTATCATGCCTGATTTTGTATCTTTTGGTTTCAAAATATGGAAAATGCATAATATAGAGGTAAATCATCCCATCTATATCCTAGGTACCTATGGTGGAACCCTAAGGACAACATGGAGTACAACTTGCATCCATAATAATGATGGATTCAAAGTAGTTTTTTTAAGTCACCTATGTGCAGAATTTGCACCTTACAATAAAATATCTTCACTCAAATCAATTTGCATTCTTCAAATAGAGTGATAATGAATCCAGATCTATTGTTTTGGAAGAATAGTGATGAGAGTGCACAAGTCCAGATATGAAAACACATTTTCCATCTTTATTCTCAACACTATTGATGTAGTAGACTTGAAACACAATTCAAGATTTGTTGTGATAAGTAGTACATTCCATCTTAGGTGTTGTGCCAACCTTATCATTCCTCATAATTAATCTACAACAAGTATGATAGCCATTGTATTCTAGGAATAATGGGGAAGAACCTTATTTTCCATGCTTTTCTATAGCAAATTTCCCAGTGATTAGTCCACCATTTACCTCCAACTTTCTATGTAGAGTAACATTCACCATTAGAGGGAATGTTAGGACTTCTTTAAGCAATCATTCAATGGTTTGGATTCATGATGGGTTGTATGCTATTTGAGGGTTTTCAACCTTTTTTGGTGGATAGATCCATTGTGCAGGATAGATTTTGACCCCTTGTGCGGAAACATCCTTCCTTTGATCATAATATATGGACACCAATCATCAATCAATGGTTCACATATGCCATGTAGAGAGACTTGTTACATATATAATAAGGTCCATAACTAAAATGTGAGGTTTTTTTATGCCATTTTCATCCACAAATTTCCTAGAATTGGGGAGTAGTTGTTTCTTTCACCCACATAATTGCTTCTTTGTAGTTTTAATGTTTTCTTTACCCATCAGCATGCTAAAAAATATTAATTTACTATTGTATTAGGGTGAAATAATGTCCATTTTTCATGGAAAGTTAAACCACTAGTTGTTATCATGATTTTCTACCAGGTCAATATATCTAGTGCCCTTGAGTGGCCAAGTAAACTCAAACTACCTTTTGCTCTCTTAGAAACTCATTCAGAATCTATACACTCTTCCTCTAACAATTATAGCCAACCTCAACACTTCCACTAGAATTTTATTCCAAACTCAAGAGTATTCACCACTCAGGGTTATCTCTTCTTTCAAACCACATGATGTAGGTATCGGATTTGTGAATAAAAGTACACAACTAAAACCAAAAACAACAACTAAATTTCAAATAAGAGAATATAACATAGCTAATTATGTTATATTTTATTCAAATATTGGCCAAATATCTTGAGCCACAATTGTAAGCTAAAATTAGATCCTTATATGGTCTTTAGGATTTCTCCTATAATGAAACCTAGTTCTACATAGAGGCAAATGCCTCATCATTGTCACCATATTTATATTTTTTTATTAGCTTTAGGGTGTGAATTTATTTTCGGGAGTTCAAACCATGTCAACCTCTAGTTTTGAGTAGGTAATTCATTATGTTAATTAAAGCATATTTTTTGGTATGAGCAAGGATATCAAAACTGTTAGGTTTGGAATATGGTCATGGGAATATACAACTTTCTAAATCTCCCTAGGGTGCAAAGAAACCATTTAGTGCAATGGGCACTAACAAATTCTCTTCAATATTCATATCGATAAAAAATAATTGATCTCTTGGATATGTTTCTTAAGGTATCTCACCAATATGCTTATGTCACTCATGCATGTATTGGTGAGGTTGTTTTGCCTGCTATAGAATGCCGAGCTTGTTTAGACTTTATAGATGATTTTTGTGCTCCTTTTCAACCTCTTTGAGGCTGCTACTATGTATGGATGTGTGTTGTAGTATGATGGATGTGCTAGAGTGTGGCTTAAGGATTCCTCTGCACATTTGAAAGAAGCTTATATTTGCTTGATGTATGATTGTCCTAAAATTATGTCATTTATTGTATCAAAAGGATTGAAAGTTCATCCTCATTTCTATATTGTTTTGATTAATACCTTGAGGTCTGTATTTGTCTCACTCTGCCCTACAACTACCTGTCTATCTCTCTCTCAGGTATGTCCACTGTTTCATTAGTAACTTGTCTCTTAAGAGACAAAGTGTGATCATAATATATATCTGAGTATATAAAGGAAGGTCTAAACCACATCGTTTTCTTATTTTTGTCCATTTATAATTTTATTGCATGTGCTTGACTAATTATGTTGTACAACTATGGGAATCTACATCCAATAGACAGGTAGAGTAAATTATTACTTTCATGTTTTCAATTTCTTTTTGTTTTGTTTAAACATTGACATTCCAAGTGGGAATTTTGGACAAACTTTAACAATTGTTGGATATTTTCTAGTTCTCTTTCCAGGTATAGAATGATAGTGGGATTG
>LPNX010129503.1:6672-28289 GCA_001517045.1 Pseudotsuga menziesii | reverse complement strand
GGTCCACTTGGACTAAAAGAGGTTCCTGGAGGGTTTTCTTTTTAACAAGAACATCCATCTCAAAATTTACTAAAATTGACAAGACTCCGGTGTGTATGCTGTGAAATTTCCTACAGTTTGTCTGATCAGTCAATCTATATCAAAAGCACTTGAGTGGCTAGTATAATTAGGATTCACTCTCCCAAATTGACAAACCATCAAGTGAAAATCCAACACCTAGATCAAACCATTACGGTGGAAAAATACCCAAAGGAAGCGGGAACTCTTGAAAAGTGACCTCGGGGCACCGATCTCTATCACACCCTAATGGGTGCATTATGAACAATAGCCCCAGAGACTCCATTCATCCCACATATTTCTTGTTGGTAGCTTTGAAGGTTTAGTTTTGGACATACTGCAATTACTCTCAGATATATCTGGAGTCCACCCCTTCGCCTAATTTTAATAAACTCATATTTTCACATTAACTTAAAATGTACCAAGAGGAAATTGCAAAACATTCAATCCAAGCATGTGCAAGTATATTGATTTCTTTTTTACTCCATTTTAAGGCACTAGTTATTTTCTTGCTATATATTTATATTGTGTCTCAGCATTGTGCTTTCATGTGCTCATCTTGTATCGTGTCATCTATGGTTGTTTATGGTTAAATTTCAAACTCCTAAGTAACTCATTCAGTTCAAAATCACCATACTAAGTAATTTAGCCTTAGTAACTTAATAGGGTCTACCCCCCTTGGCTTCATTAGGAGTTGAGCCTAAACAGAGGAGTCAGGAACAAGGTGACAGCCTTAACGGGAGACTTGCCCCCAAGTACACACTCAGTGGCTTGAATATTTCTTCCGCGTGACCTAGGTGTGTGAAAGGAAGAAACACTTTTTTGGTGCCGTTGCTGGGGATAAATCTTTTTATTCTCTAGTACAACTTAGCTTATCTTTTTTCTAAACAACTAAAAAGATAAAAAAAAAATTGATTTATCTAGTCTTTAAAAAACATAAAAATTAAAACTTGATCCATCTGGTGACTCCACTATCTAACATCCCTTCAAGAATTTCTACCCGAAGAAACCGTTGACAATTATTGAATCCTCTCCCTGATCCCGAAAGGTTTATTAGGGAAATATTGAATAGGAAAACTTGTTGTAGAAACCTTGAAAATTTAGGAGACCAATCCGTCTTAGATATCCATCACATATTTGTAGAGAGTCATACCTTCCAATCTCAAGGAATGATGGAATTTTTCAAACCCCTTGACTTTTCTCAGATAGTAGGTAGTGCTCATGACATTCTGAATGATGCTATCAAGAAGATACCCATATTCGAGGGAAATAATGCCATCATTTCCAAGTCTCACATCTAAAAGTTTGATAAGCACCTGGTCAGTTACTGCAATGATGCTTCCCATAACCATGAAGATGTCAAAATGAAACTCTTTGCTTTATCCTTAGAGGATGATGCTACGGAATGGTACTCTGACCTTTGTGATGATTCATATAAAACTCTTAATGAATTCCTAGAGGTTTTTAAGAAGAAATGGGGGGGAAAGAAAGAACCAAGATATCTACTTGCTGCCCTCCATAACATAAAGAATATGGAGAATGAAACCATTGATGAATTTAATACTAAGTTTAGGTGTGTGGTTGTGGACCTCCCTAGAGAAATCAAGCCAAGGGATGCCTCCATCCTCATATCTTACATCGAATCTTTCACTGGTGATTTGAGGTACTAGTTAAGGGACAAAGATCCAGTCGATCTAAAAACTGCTCAGGAATTGGCTGAGAAAAGAGAAAAGAATATGCATTCTTCAGACAAATCCAACATTCCAGGTTACACTAGGGGAAACACTTCATACAATAAAGAGAAGGGAAAATCCATTGAATTAGAGGAAAAGGCAACCTCTAAAGACCCCATGGAAAAGGTAACTAACATGATAGAAAAATTGGTTACTAGTTAGAACCAAAGCATGGAAAATCAATCTGTACAATTGAATAATACTCAGAACAGAATAATCACTATGGAAAGAAATAATGGACATAGGAACTTTTAGACTAAATAGAATCAGGTGTATCAGAAGAAAGCTCCTCAACAAGAACCTAGGATTCCAATCCAGTTAGACTCAACTAACTTGGTACGAGAAATCATTTTATGGTGTAGACCTTGTGATCACTTCCACCAAGAAAGCACTTGCTATATATAAATCCAAGTTATAGAACATGGAATGACCGAGGTCAGTAATCAGGAAACAACATCAGGAAAGTCTAATCATGTGTACATGGTAGGCCAAACCTATCCTTTATCAAACCAGTATTGGCAGCAGGCCACAGATTACAGTTATGAGAAGGATCCCCTTTCAAAATTTTATGGTGTAATGCCTTCTCTGGAAGCAATTAAGGAAATGAAGGAGGCTAGATTCAAGGGAGCATTGTATCAGAGAGAGAAGAAGCCATGACCGTCTAAACAGTATAAGCCAAAGGTAACTGCTCCTCCCCTCCCAGATCCTCCTATTGTCCCTGAATTAAATGTTGATATGGGAGAATGGATAAGTAGTGCTAAGATTCATGTTTATGCAATTGATGTCCTTAAAATTCCTGGTGAAAAAGAAAAGTTGTTGAAATCCTTAGAGGATAGTCAAAGTAGAGCTCATAATATTGTCAAAGAGGATCCTCTTCCTAATAACAATGTTATATTTGAAGCTGAACATATTGAACCTATAGATATGCCTATAGTCCTCAACAGTGTCAATCCAAGAAGAGAAGACCACCCACCTTGTTATGTCTCCCTCTTAGTTGATAACCTTCTCCTTCATAACTTCATGTTAGATTCAGGTGCTTCATCAAATGTCATGACAAGAAAAGTAATGGAACAACTAAATCTAAGGGTCACCTAACCCTACCACAATGTTTGTGCCATGGATGCAAGAGAAGTTGAAGTGGTAGGGATAATCTTAAATTTACAGGTTAAGTTGGCTAAGTATCTTGATATCGACATGTCGATGGATGTGGTAGTGATAGATGTTCTAGATAATTGGGGTATGTTGCTATCTAGAAAATGGGCCGCAACTCTTGGTGGGTACATTCAAATGGATTGGACATATGCTACTATACCTGCATCAGAGAACACTAGGGTGATTCTGTTGAAATATTGTAACTTTGAAGAATATTCTATATGTATTTCTTTGTGGTCCCCAATGGTCCTACTAGGAGAACCACTTGTATTACTTTGTACCCTGATGCTCCTAATCAAAAGAACTAATAAGAGTCATGAGGAAGTCCCCTCTATTTGTGAAGGTGGGTCATTAGCACCCCAGTGTGGTTACTCGAGCCTACATGATTAACTCAAGGCTACATGATAGATGAGTTAACTTAAGTGAACAGATGAATATAAATAGAGGTGTAGTGCTCCTCATTTGGAACACACAGTCTCACTTGTGTAGCGCATTAGTGGAGAAGAGAAGTAGCTAGAGAAGGAGGAGGATCAGGCTTTGATCTCCTTGCTGGTTTTATCTTTTATCTTTTTGGGGCATCTATATTGAGGAAGCTTTTACTGGGCTTTTCCCTTTAGGGTTTTCCCAGGATAAATCTTTGTGTTCCTTTTGTATGGTTGTGCTTGTCTATCTTTCAATGATCCTGTTTATATGCTTTTGCTATGAAAAATGAAATGAAATACTGATGTCTTAGCTAAGCATATGAAAATTTAACATGGTATTAGAGCCACCCTAAAAAGAAGACATTGTGCAGCTACAGAATCTAGGGATTCTTAATTTTTGGTTCTCTCTCCACAATTGATCAGCAAAAGAAGGCTAGGCTGACTTTCCATTGAAGGGCACATCTTTCTGTCGAAGCGAAATTCGATTCAGAGTATTTTCAGTTTTTCGTGTGGGAAATTAGGGATTCTTGCAGAAGAAGAATTTTTTAGTGAGCCCAGCATAGGATTTCTCTCCTCGTCAAAATCAAAGTTTATATACCTAGATCAAGATTTTTGGTTGGGTGAAAATCCAGGAAAGTCAAACCCTAGTTTGACCCAGAGCTAGAAAAACCCTAAATACTAAAATTGCTAAGTTTTGGTATATTCTCTTTTTCCCAATATTGGAGAAGGTTGAAGAGATGAAAATTGCATAGACCTCATATCAAATCCTGATGAACACTGTGTCCAAAATTCATCCTCATATTCGCTCTATTCTAGGAGATATGATCCCTCCAGGTTAGGGTTCCAGCCTCTTCTAGAATTCATCCCTAAACAGGACACATGGGGAACATTGCTATAGCTTGGGATACAGAGGTCCAAATGGAATCCTAAAGATGTTCTAGAAATAGAACAGAATGTACTTTCTATGGTCCTAATTTCAAAAATTGAATATGAACCAGTGAGACGTGGCATGCCATACAACTTCACTGTTCTGAATAGTATTGTAACAGGTCACCTTGGGAAAATGATCATAAATCCAAATTGGTGAAACCAAATATGATGAAACCTATGGTGTTGGATTAGGGACATACGAGGTTACCTTAGTGATAAATTTCAGACACAAAGGAGCAGCAATTTTAGAGATATCATAGAAACAGTAACATGCATTTCTGCAAAATAAATTGGAAAACTAGGGCTTCCTATTCTAGGAGCTTCCCTCCATTGTTTTCAGAAAAGGAGTACATTGGATAGCTCCATTTGAAGAGATATATATTTCTATCCAAACAGATCTAAAAGATTCAAAGTTTTGAAAATTAGGGTTTCTCTGACAAACCCTAGATCAGCCAGCTCCGGAAGCAAGACGAAAACCTCAAATAGGTAAGATCTAATATTTTGCTATTTGCATTTGAGGTTCTCATTTCAAAGTGATCTATCACATCAGCTTTATAATAAACTTTGTGAAATTGAAAACTTCCAAGAATGAAAGTATTTTATCTCTCTAAAGAAAATTAATTGGACACCTACATGAGTAGAGAGGTTCCAGTTCTAGAGGGAGATGAGCCTCAAAGCCTTACACAAGAAGAACTTGATCAAGGCCAAGAAGATAATTGTTGATTCAATCACAAATAAACTTGTACCACAAGTTTCTTCCCTAAAGACACTGAAGATGTTTGATTTCTTGATCAATCTATTTGAAGATAAGAACATAATTCAAAAGATGGATTTGAGAAAACAGTTGAAGAATGTGAAGATCCAGAATGCATAACATCTTGAAGCAGTAGAAGAAGAAGCAAAGAATGCAGAAGTGGTGATAGCCACCTTGAATGGCCTCCCATGATCATGGGATTCATTCATGCGAGGAATGTGTTCCAGAAGAAAGTGATTACTTTTAGTTGACTTTGGGAAGAAGAAGAAGCTCGTCTCATAAGAAGAGAAGAAGAAAGATGGGAGCAATTTGAAGATCAATCTATCACCATTCAAAGAAGATCCCTCAAGTGATGAGGAATATGAAGAACTCAATTCTTGATGAACCTCTTATTCATCTTATCATTTGGATAAGAAATGATGATAAAGCAGAATGACCAAGATGGAGTCTACCCATGAAACAAATAAAAGATAAGTATTCAATTGTGATTTCATGATATTGTTTTACATTTGATTATATTCAGTTGATGTGTTATGCATGATAGATTGTTTGCATTAATGACTGTATACTACTAATACGCATGTGATGGGTAAGTAGCTCATGGTGCTATACAACTCTCCATTGCTACTTATCAAACCTATTTGCTGACATATTGGATTAGTCTAGAAAGGTTCTGTGAGATATGGATGAATGTTGTATTGGCTAAATAGTTGCATGATGCATAAGAATTTGCCATTATGTATATGATTTATGAAATAGTTCTAACCATGCAACTGGTGCATTTGAATAGTAGGAAAGGTCCTGTACAACCTCCTACAAGAAAAGAAGGATGCGACTTGTTCCAAATAACAAGTGATGACAATTCAATAAAGATGAATCTGAAGCTCCCAGGGTCAGAGACACCATGACGGAAGAAAGAGCTTCAAACAGCGGTAGATCCACCTTGAAGGATGAAGACTACCATGGGTATGAGAGATAACTCAAGATGAAGAAAAGAATGCTATGAAAGAAGCTATGATCAAAGAATAATAGTTGATCATGGGGAATGATGCATACGATATGATTTCGAGACATAAAGGAAAGTATGTAGTATCCTCCATATGGATATACAAGAACAAGTGTACAAAGAAAGGTTCATGATTTGCCTCAGAAAGAATAGACTATGAGATGACATACTCTATTGACCAGTATATATCAAGCATAGAACCACCTGTACAGAATGAAGAAGGAAGATAATACTCCACTTCAGGGGGAGTGACTACAGAAGATATCTAAGTTCAACATGGTATGACATGATGGACAGATTTTTGATGGATCGAGACTTTTGGGTTCCAACCTTCAAAGTTGAATGCAGAAGACTAGGATATGTTGATGATCTGACAAGATGAACTCATGGAAGATGTTATGATAAAAGAATACTAGAATGATGTTTGGGATATAGTACTCAAACCAGAAAGCAAGAATGTGGTATCTTACAAATGGATTTGCAAGATAAAATATGTCCCTGATAGAAGTAAGGAAAGACTTGTGGCTGAAGGTTTCTATAAGAAAGAGGGAATTAATTCTGAAGAGACACTTACTCCAGGAAGCAAGGTACACTTCCTTAAGAAATATGATGGTAGTTGCTTCCATGATGAAGTAAAGACAATCCTCCTTAATGGTATGATTGGGGAAGAGTTTTACATCGAAAGGATTTGAAGTTGAATATAGATGGAATCATATATGTAAGTTGAAGAAGGCCCTCTATGGCATGAAGCAAGCTCCCAGAGCTTGGTATGGAAGGATAGACAGTTTCCTGTCAATTATGGGCTTTACCAAGAGTAAAGTTGATCCTAACCTTTATCTCAAGGTTGTATAAGATGAACCTGTCATCCTGTTATTATATGTGGATGACTTATTCCTGACAGGGAAGGAGAAACAGATCATGGAAAGCAAGAAGAAACTAGTAGAAGAATTTGAGATGAAAGACCTTGGGTTAATGCACTATTTCCTAGGTCTGGAAATATGACAAAGTTCAAAAGAAATATTTCTCAACCAAGGAAAGTATGTGGTAGAGATATTGAAGAGATTCAATATGTTGGAATGCAAATCCATGGCCACACCCATGGACTCCAACCTGAAGCTGTTAGATGATGACTCATTAGAGTTA
The DNA here is from genome assembly GCA_001517045.1 of Pseudotsuga menziesii. Classification (NCBI taxonomy): domain Eukaryota; kingdom Viridiplantae; phylum Streptophyta; class Pinopsida; order Pinales; family Pinaceae; genus Pseudotsuga; species Pseudotsuga menziesii. The sequence continues at coordinate 21,092 of LPNX010129503.1, read as the reverse complement.
GTGGATGTGACTCATTACAGATAGATCATTGGGTCATGAATGTACTGAACAAATTCTAGACTAGACATTTGTTTTGCTGTGAACACCTTAAGTCAATATCTTGTTCAACCAAGATGGGTTCACCTACTAACCGCAAAACATGTGATGAGATATCTGAAAGGGACTATAGACTTTGGTCTATACTATGATGGTAGCCATGAGTATAGATTGTATGGCTACACAGATGCAGATTGGGCTGGAAGTATCTCAGACAGGAAAAGCACATTTGGTAGATGCTTTTGTTTGGGGTCTGCTATGAGTTCATGGTTTAGCAGGAAATAGTCCAGTGTTTCTTGTAGCATGGCTGAAGCAAAATACATAGCATATTGCTCTGCTAAGTTGTGAAGTCATATGGATTCGAAAGCTGATATCAGGTCTCTTTGACCTGAAGATGGATACTACAATGATTCTATGTGATAACCAGATTTGTGATGACAGAGAACCCTATGTTCCGATTGTAACACATAAAAATTCAGTATTTATACATACAAGATAATATGTAGATGATTATGTTTCAGTATTCCCATACTAAATATATAGATGATGTTTCAGTATTTACATACTGTAGATGCGGATGATGATGATTCTGTATTTCTATACTGAAGATATAGATGATGATGCTTTCAGTATTCACATACTGGAGATACATATGGTGATAGTTCAGTATTCACATACTAAAGATGTAGACAATGATGGTTTGAATGATGATGTACTGATGAAGCCTCTGTCTCAGGTAAAGTTTGAACACTTTTGAGACAATCTTGGTGTTGTTCGAAAAGACCTTCCTCGAAAGGGGGAGTAGTGATGTTGCAGTGGGATTGTTTCATCCTTGGGAACTTTTCCTAAAGTAATCCGGAGACCTCGGTCCTCGAGAATGAAGAGGGATTGTATCATCCTGTGACATCTATAAAAAATAGATATGGTGACTTCAGTATTCATAAATGTGATGGGATTGCATCATCCCTGAACTTCGGTTCTAAATGTATCCAGAGGCCTCGGCCCCTGTGAATGTGGTGGGATTGCATCATCCCTGAACCTCGGTTCAAAATGTATCCAGAGGTCTCAGCCCCCGTGAAAGTGGTAGGATTGCATCATCCCTGAACTTCAATTCAAAATGTATATGGAGGTCTCGGACCTCATGAAAGTGGTGGATTGCATCATCCCTGAACCTCGGTTCAAAATGTATCTAGAGATCTCGGTCCCCGTGAATGTGGTAGGATTGTATCATCCTTGAACTTCAGTTCAGAACGGATCCGATGACTTCGGTACTCAAGAACGTGTGTTGATCCCATAATTCCTAGAGGAAGGATTGTATGAGTTCCAGATATGTGTTGATCCCATAATTCCGAAAGGAAGGATCATTAGTAACTCCGTAAAGACCTAAATCCCATAATTCTGAAAGGAAGGATCATTGAATTGATCTCGTAATTCCAATAGGAAGGATTTTCTGAGTTCCACAGATGTGTTGATCCTGTAATTCCTATAGGAAGGATTGTCTAAGTTCCACATTTGTGTTGATCCCATAATTCCGAAAGGAAGGATCATTAGTAACTCCGTAAAGACCTAAATCCCGTAATTCTGAAAGGAAGGATCATTGAATTGATCCCGTAATTCCAATAGGAAGGATTTTCTGAGTTCTACAGATGTGTTGATCCCGTAATTCCAATAGGAAGGATTGTCTGAGTTCCACAAATGTGTTGATCCCATAATTATGAAAGGAAGGATTGTTAGTAACTTCGTAAAGACCTAAATCCCGTAATTTTGAAAGGAAGGATCGTTAGTAACTCCGTAAAGACCTAAATCCCGTAATTCCAAAAGGAAGGATCATTGGTAACTCCATAAAGACCTAAATCCCATAATTCTAAAAGGAAGGATCATGTTGATGTTTTGATGATGTTGATTTTTTTATGATGATGATGACGTACTGATTGAAAGAACAGAATATGATGATGATGCTCTTGTTGATGATGATGATGTTCTCTGTTCGAAAGATCAGAATATGATGATGATGATGTTTCTCTGATCGAAAGATTAGAAGTTGCTGATGATGATGATGTTCTCTGATTGAAAGATTAGAATATGATGATGATGTTGTTGTTGCTGATGATGATGTTTCTCTGATCCAAAGATAAAAAGTTGCTAATGATGATGTTCTCTGATCGAAAGATCAGAATGTGATGATGATAAGATCCTGATGATGATGATGTCGTATTATAAAAGTATGATGATGATGACGTACTGATCAAAGGATCAGAATATGATGATGAGTTGATGTTAGAGTATGATGATGTTCGATTGATGATGTTTCTGATCGAAAGATCAGAGGCTGATGATAATGATGATTCTGATCGAAAGATCAGAGTGTGATGATGATGACATTTTGATGCTGATATTTTGATGATGATGATGTTGATGTTTTGATGGTGTTTTGATGATGTTTTCATGATGATGTTTCTGATCAAAAGATCAGAGTATGATGATGATGTTGTTGTTGATCGAAAGGCCAAAGTGATGAAGAAGATGTTGCTATCGAAAGGTCAAAGTGTTGAAAATGATGTTGCTAATCGAAAGGTCAAAGTGCTGAAGATGATGTTGCTGATCAAAAGGTCAAAGTGCTGAAGATGTTGCTGATCGAAAGGTCAAAGTGCTGAAGATGATGTTGCTGATCAAAAGGTCAAAGTGCTGAAGATGTTGCTGATCGAAAGGTCAAAGTGCTGAAGATGTTGCTGCTGATTGAAGAGCCAAGATGATGCTGATCGAAGCGGTCAAAGTACTGATGATGTTGAAGACTAAATATTGAAGATGAAGGCTACATGATGTTGAAAAGCTTCCAATTATTTATATATGTATCACCCTGATGATGTTGATGATGTCCTCTATCTTTCTCCTATTATTGTTGTTGTTGATGTTGTTATAGAATACCCTTCTCGTTAAGGGGGAGTGTTGAAATATTGTAACTTCGAAGAATATTCTATATGTATTTCTTTGTGGTCCCTGATGGTCCTACTGGGAGAACCACTTGTATTAATTTGTACCCTGATGCTCCTAATCAGAAGAACTAATAAGAGTCATGAGGCAGTCCCCTCTATTTGTAAAGGTGGGTCATTAGCACCCCAGTGTGGTTACTCGAGCCTACATGATTAACTCAAGCCTACATGATAGATGAGTTAACGTAAGTGAATGGATGAATATAAATAGAGGTGTAGTGCTCCTCATTTGGAACACACACTCTCACTTGTGTAGCGCATTAGTGGAGAAGAGAAGTAGCTAGAGAAGGAGGAGGATCAGGCTTTGATCTCCTTGCTGGTTTTATCTTTTATCTTTTTGGGGCATCTATATTGAGGAAGCTTTTACTGGGCTTTTCCCTTTAGGGTTTTCCCAGGATAAATCTTTGTGTTCCTTTTGTATGGTTGTGCTTGTCTATCTTTCAATGATCCTGTTTATATGCTTTTGCTATGAAAAATGAAATGAAATACTGATGTCTTAGCTAAGCATATGAAAATTTAACAGGTTAAGTTGGCTAGAAGTTGAAGTGGTAGGGATAATCTTAAATTTATAGGTTAAGTTGGCTAAGTATCCTGATATCGACATGTCGATGGATGTGGTAGTGATAGATGTTCCAGATAATTGCGGTATGTTGCTATCCAGAAAATGGGCCACAACTCTTGGTGGGTACATTCAAATGGATTGGACATATGCTACTATACCTACATCAGAGAACACTAGGGTGATTCTCCACAGAGAGAAGCTAAGGAAATGAAATGTAGAAAACCCTAAGAAGCTCGGAAATGAATTTGTTCATTTCACTGATAAATTTGGAAACTATGCTATTTTGTCATATTTCATGGCCCCTATTAAGGAAAACACTAAAAATGAAAAGATCAATGAAGCTTGGAAAATGTACTTTGACGGGGCTTATTCCAAAACTGGAAAAGGTGCAGGCATCGTGATCATCTCTCCTTCAGATAAAATCTACAACTTTGCATTCAAGTTAGAGTTTGAATCATCAAACAATGTAGCCAAGTATGAGGCATTGCTCCTAGGGTTAGAAACTGCTAAAGATATGGGGATAAAGATGTTGAACATAAAAGGTGATTCATATTTAGTTGTCCTCCAGATTAATAATTGGTATCAATGCAAAAATGATAGACTAAGAAAGTATAGAAATGCCACATGGGACACTATGAAATGGTTTGATGCACTTAACATTCAAAAGGTCCATAGGGAAATGAATGGGTTAGTAGATAAATTAACAGTAGTAGCATCCACCCTCTAGCCATCAGATGAAATGATTAGTAGGAATGGAAAGATGGAAATTAATTTCAGACCTTCAATTCCAGATAATGTAGATCACTGGCAGGTGTTCAAAGATGATGAGCAACTCTTGATATTCATCCACAATCTACAAGAATTTGAAGGTTGCATGATCAGTTATCAGTAGGAGGGTAAGGAGTATCAGGAGTACGAGGATAATGTAAGGAATCACATCCCGGGTATCCTTATAGCTTTCGAGAATATTTTCGATCGACAGGATCATCATAAAAAACAAAAGGAAGAAATAAAAATTGGGAATTATATGGAAATAAACATAGGAACTAACAAAGACCCCAAGTTAATAAAAATCGGAAAAGGTACTTCAGAAAAGGAAAGGAACAATTTGATCAACTTAATAAAAGAGTATAGAGATGTGTTGGCCTTTAGTTATGATGAGCTTAAAGCCTATTGGGAGGATGTGTTTCAACACACTATTCCCCTCACAAAAAAAGATAAGGAGGTCAAACCTTTTTGACAAAAAATTAGGCTAATAAATCCTAAGTTGGCCCCCATTGTGCAGAAGGAACTTTAGAAGATGTTAGCAGTAGGGATCATAGCACCTACAAGACATTCATCTTGGCGCTCCAAATTAGTTGTGGTCAGAAAGAAGAATGGGTCAATTAGAATATGTATAGATTTTAGAAATATGAATACATCATGCCTCAAATATAATTACCCATTACCCGACATGGAAACATTGCTTCAAAGAGTAATAGGATTAGGAATGATGTCCATGTTTGATGGATTTTCCAGTTATAACCAGGTGTTGGTAAATAAAGAGGATCAACATAAGAATACATTCACCACACCTTGGGGTACCTATAGATTTTTAAGAATGCCTTTTGGATTATTGAATGCTGGTGCCACCTTCCAAAGAGCCATGGATTTTGCCTTCAAGGAACCTATAGGAAAAATAATAGAAATATATCAAGATGACTTAACTGTTTTTTCAAAGGAAATATTTGACCACGTAAGTCATCTTAGGAAAGTTTTTATAAGATGTTGGAAATATGGTATTTCCTTGAACCCCACCAAGTCAATCTTTGGAGTTGATGAAGGCAAGTTGTTGGGGCACATCATTTCTAAGGATAGTGTCAAGGTTGATCCTGAGAGAGTTGAAGCCATCAAGAAAGTACCCTTGCCTCAGAATTTGAAAGCTCTCCAGCCTTTTAATGGTCAAATAAATTTCATAAGAATATTCATTCCAAATTTAGCAGAATTAATGAAACCTCTACAAAAGTTATTAAAGAAAGATGCTAAGTTTGAGTGGATGGATGAAGGGAAAGTTACATTCAAGTCTATCAAAAATTCCATATCCATGTCCTCGGTCTTGATTAGTCTAGATTATTCCAAGGAATTCTAGATATTTCCCTTTTCCTCAGAAGACACCATTACCGGTGTTTTGCTTCAAAAGAATAAGGAGGGACAAGAGAAACCTATATCCTTTATGAGTAAAGCCTTGAAAAATTCAGAGTTGAAGTATACCATGATGGAGAAACATGCCTACGCTCTTGTCAAGTCCCTTAAACATTTCAGAACTTATATAGGTTACTCCAAAATCATTAGATATGTACCCCATGCAGCTATCAAGGATATCATGTCTTAATAGGATTGTCTAGGAATCAAGGGTAAGTGGGTTTCAAAGATTCAAAAATATGATTTGGAGATAAAACCTACTAAGTTAATTAAGGGACAGGGTCTTGCAAAGATGTTGACCCAAGGAAATGAAAAGGCCTTAGGAATAATCTGCTAGAACATTGATTTAGAACAAAGTGTATCAGATGAGCTTCAGAGATTAGAGCAGCACCCTTGGTACACCAACATCATATTTCTCCTCCGCAACCTTACATGCCCCGATCACTTACTTGGCCATACAAGAAGAGCATTAAGGTTAATAGCAACTAAGTATTGTTTGACAAAATATGGTTTGGGTTGGAGAAACCTCGATGGTTTAATACTTAGATGTGTTAATGAACCTGAGTCCAAGAAACTCATGGTTGAGTTCCATTCAGGATTTTGTAGTGGACATTTTGTATTAAAAAAAACCACCCACAAAATCCTTAGAGTAGGCTACTATTGGCTGAACCTATTTTCAAGTGTGCAAAAAGCTATCAGAGTTTTCCCCCAGTGTCAGTTATTCACTCGAAAATAACAAATGAAAGCCTTGCCTTTAAATCCAATAGTAGTACAAGCCCCTTTCCAGCAGTGGGGGCTTGATTTCATTGGTAAGTTCAAAGATAACTCAAGCACTGGTTATTCTTGGATTCTTACCACCACTGATTATTTTACCAAGTGGGTAGAGGCGATACCCACCAAGAAGGAAACCGATGCTATAGTCATGTATTTCTTAGAAGATAAGATTATCACAAGATTCAGTGTGCCAGCTAGAATCATAACGGATAATGGCCCATGCTTTGTTTCCTACATGATGTCATCTTTTTGTTTCAAGTACAGCATTGTCCTATCCCACTCTTCCAATTACTATCCCCAAGGAAATGGTCTAGATGAATCAAGTAACAAGAACTTAATGACCATAATCAAAAAATTGTGGGTGACAATAAGAAGGCTTGGGATAGCAAGATCAAATTAGCGTTATGGGTCGATAGAATCACCAAGAAAATTTCAATAGGGAGGATCCCTTTCAAAATAGTCTATGGCCTTGATGTCACCTTACCAGTCCATTTAAATCTTCCAGTTTATCAACTTCTCCACACCTTCAGCTCAGTTCAAGAGGCCATTCAGAATAGAATAAACCAATTGATCGAGTTAGATGAGAGTAGAAGAAATTATATTGCCTAGAGTATCAGAAATTCAGATAAGGTCAAGAGAACCTTTGATAAGTCTACCTGGCCAGGATCCTTCCAAGTAGGTGACATAGTCTTGCGTTGGGATAAACGACGGGAGAAAACTAGGAAACATGGAAATCCCAACAACTTATGGTTGGGACCGTACATCATCGATGAAATAGCAGGAACGAAATCCTTCTATCTAAATAACCTAGAAGGATAAAGGTTGAGCTTTCCAGTGAATGGTTTCCTCCTCAAGTTGTTTTTCGCCGAGACAGTTTGATGCCTTTATTGGAATTGGTGGTTTCAGGGCCAATTTCTAAACCTTGCTCTGCATGTATTTCTAAATTTTATATATCATGTTGTATCATAGATATTGTTGTATTATAGTTATTTTGTACCATGTTTGAAAATTTTTCTTTGTATATTAGTTTTGTAAAATATTCCTTTTTGCACATCATAGGTTTAATTATGTACATTGGTTTGCTTTTATAGTTAATTTTTTTTATATGTACATGTTACTGACAAACTCTAATTGCCATGTAGGACCCAGAGATTCTAGAGTTCTCACATCCTGTCCTTTGAACAGAAGATCAGTCAGAGAATGTGTCCTTAGATGGAGCCAGAATGTTGCCACCTAAGTTGTAGTTAGTGGTTTTTTATCAAGTGAGCCTGGTGAACTGGACAAGGATAACTTGTTCGGACTTCAGAAGACCTTTGGAAGTATTTTTGGGAACTGCTTGTTGTACTATATCACATGTTCATACCCCATGGGGGAATTGTAATAAATGTTCTAGCATGATAGTGTCTATAAAAGACTCAGTCTCTTAGAATTTATTTGTCAATTCGATCATCCCAGGGTGTTTTTTCCCTTGGTTATTATTGGTTGTTGAATAAACGACTGATAATTTCTGAGTTTTTCACTCCATAACTCCAAAGTTGGGGTGCTTGGCTTGGCATTTAGGCCTATTGAGGTTATTAGAGTCTATGTGTCAATATATAAACATGCTAGACATCATGGTCAAGTCATATGAACATGTCTAAATCCCCCTAGGTTTTTTCAATTTTTCATTTTTTTTAGTTTTTTCAGTGTCTTTTATTAAAATTTAATTTTTCCAAAACATAGGCTATTTTTTAATAGTTTAATTGGAAAAATTGATTTTGTAATAAAATTGGGCCAAATAATCAGTTTCAGTCATGTAGGTGCTCATTTTTAAGCTAAGAGAACCATGTAAACCCATGGACCCACTATTTCCTAGTTTTGAGTGATTTTCCATCACTCAAGTCAGAAATCCCCAAAAAATCATTTATTGATTATTTTAATTAATAAAGTGACGAATAATGGAACAAATCCAAAATCATAGATCAGTGGATTCTTAGCCGATTTGATTGAAATCAGTCAAATCTGAACCAGATTAACTAGATCTGAAAAATCCTTGACTGAAGGAGGTGATCAAATCAGATCCAGAGTTGATCTTCAGTAGTCTTTATGGGGAATTGCACCCTCTCTCTCTCCTCCACATGTGTGGACTCTCCTAGATGATCTGTGGACTGATGTGTCGATTTATGGGTTGATGTGTTGACTCTCCATCAGTTGATTTGATCTGTCTCCTTGGGATTTGTGCCCCCCTAGGCTGGATCTCCTGGTTTTTGTAGAAATCAAGCACAAGCAACCTCTTCCAAGCTAGTTAGAATTGGGATTGAGGTGCTGCTGCTATTGTATAGTTGTTATTGTTCATTTGAAATAAAGAGAAGCTTTGGAGGAAAGACGGTGTTATGCCATTGTATGTGTGGATGATCATTGCCATTTTTTACTGAGGTAACCTGTATCTATGTCCGTAATTTGCTGATTGCTTGTGGATTCACTGCTAAGATTGATAATAAGCTTATTATAATCTTGATAGGAAAGGTAATTTTCAATAAGTTTATTGGCCATCTCTTTCCTTTGATGCATGTTTAGAGATCTAGATTCAGCATGTTTTATAAGTTTAGATGCATGTTATTCTGAATCTCTGTGTATGTACTAATCGAATCTCACAAGTATTTCGGTAAGTTTTTTTTTATTTCAGATGAGCTACAGGTTCCTATATTGGAGAGGATGCTGATCTGGTTTGCTTCTTCACTCCCTCCAAAACCGTCCAAAGGCATAGTCCCTCGACATTCCACCTAAAAGATCCATGGTGGATCTTCAAGGCTACCAGCATTTCCCTCCTCCTCTTCCTCCTTCAAAATCAATTATTTACCTAGTTACTTTGTTCACAACTTTGATATTGTTTATATATATTATCTTAAAGTAAATTTAACATATATCTATCTCCTCAAAGCCCATAATCTAGATCTTGTTCTTAAAAGGTTTCATAAGCATTCTAGATCTAGCTTTAGGGAAATCGTCCTTTTTGCATGGAATTTTAAAGAGAATTTGTAGCTTGCATGCATTAGATTTCTATTTGCTGTTATAAAATATAAATATAGAAATAAATGCACATAATATTGGCTTCTTAAAAGGCAATCCAAGATCCCAAGGAAAGCTTGCTTTCCTTGGTTCCCTTTTTACCTTTTTTTAACTAGTTTTAACTTAGCTTTCTTTGGTTAAAAGTAAGCTGACCCAAAGGTACTTTCAGAGTGATTTTGGGCATATTTAAGTCTAATACTCTTGATTATTTTTTGCATGTATAACAGAAAAGAGGAGGATCTACTGCTCGAAAGTGACTTTTGGGCCTTCTTAATCCCCCAGGGGTCTCCCTTTTTGACTAAAATATTTAATTTTTGCACTTTGTAAGCTCTTGGTTTCATTCTGTATAAGAATCAAAAGGAATCATATCAATTTTGTGATATTGTAACCACTGGTAATAAAAATAATTCTGAATAGACTCTTTCGATCCCATTCCCCATCCCCCCTGGGGGGATTTGCGTCCGTGTCATTTTTTCCTTTTCGTTCATATTTTTTCAACCTAGCGTAGAATTAATATGTAGGGTAGTATACTTTGATTTAAAATCATTTCTGTATTCCATTTGTATTGCTTTCAAATTATCTTTAATACTTACCCCACGAGCCTCCTTTTGAGCCGAAAGGTGAAGAAAGGTTCGTGGTAGTCTAATTAGAAAATTATGGTTTGCTTATACTTTTATGTTTCATTTTCTATCATCATTTGTTTCAGTAAGCATAATAAAATCAACCCCTCCTTGATTCCCTGATTGAGGCCCACTTGGACTGAAAGAGGTTCCTGGAGGGTTTTCTTTTTAACAAGAACATCCATCTCAAAATTTACTAAAATTGACAAGACTTCGGTGTGTATGCTCTGCACTTGGCTGCAGTTCATCCAATCAATCACAATGTATCAAAAGCACTTGAGTGACTAGTATAATTAGGATTCACTCTCGCAAATTGACAAACCATCAAGTGAAAATCCAACACCTAGATCAAACCATTACAGTGGAAAAATACCCAAAGGAAGCAGGAACTCCTGAAAAGTGACCTCAGGGCACCAATCTCTGTCACACCTAATGGGTGCGTTATGAACAATAGCCCCAGAGACTCCATTCATCCCACATATTCCTTCCGGGTAGCCGTGATGGTTTAGTTTTGGACATACTCCAAGTACTCTCAGATATATCTGGAGTCCACCCCTTTGCCTAATTTTAATCAACTCATATTTTCACGTTAACTTAAAACGTACCAAGAGGCAATTGCAAAACATTCACTCCAAGCACATGCAAGTATATTGATTTCCTTTTTACTCCATTTTAAGACACTAGTTATTTTCTTGCTATATATTTATATTGTGTCTCAGCATTGTGCTTTCGTTCGCTCATTTTGTATCTTGTCATCTATGGTTGTTTATGGTTAAATTTCAAAGTCCTAAGTAACTCATTCAGTTCAACATCACCATATTAAGTAACTTAGCCTTAGTTACTTAATAGGGTCTACCCCCCTCGGCTTCATTAGGAGTTGAGCATAAATGGAGGAGTCAAGAACAAGGTGACAACCTCGACTTGAGACTTACCCCCAAGGACACACCAAGTGGCTTGAATATTTCTGCCACGTGACCCAGGTGTGGTAAAGGCGGCAAATAGGGTCGACGCTATAGTTCCTGCATTCAATGATTTACAATGATATATATTAAATGGTGAACATGCATGCAAGTATTATGTTCATTCAAATAATCACAATGTTCTACGATTTTATAGATTGTCAACCTACAGTTGAATGGATATCAAACCATTAACCCTCGTATCATTGACAATATTAATATTTAATCATCACATAGTTCAAAACCATTGGATACCATCGTGTTATATTACAAAACCTTACTCGTAAACCAATCGATGGAGTGGTCTAATACCTCAATCCTTTATGACATCAAGTTATAAAGTGAACCTTATTATACATAAAGAGCTTTACGTTGACCTAGCAATAGATGCAACGTATAGAACTATAGTTTACTCAAATTAGTTCATGTATGAAAGTTTTGGATCATCGTTAAGAATATATCCATTTCTTCATGGCATCGATTTTTACATATATGAATATTGGTAAGCTAGGGGCTTATCATAACTTTGGTTATGGAGAACTCGTATGATACCTTGGGATATATCAAGTAAAGGTTATTTAATCACCTAGCAAAACTAATTATTCATTATAAAGTATTCATAAGAGTCTGTGCATGGCTAATGTTGTTGCTACAAATATTTATGTTGTGACTTTATAAATTTATACAACATAGTTTTAATAGAATCATGAACTTTATAAATTTTATTTGTTTATAACTAGAATTATGGGTAAACGTGTATCTTATAAACAAGATAGTTTATGTGTTTTGGTGAGTATCATAGGAAATCATAAATTCAGTGGGTGGAAAAAACTAGGATGTAGGCTATGTGTTTTATAGAAACACTTTTATAAATCCTTTGCATAACTCAGATCAACGAAGTTTAATAGCTTATAGCTATTTAACTCAAATATGGCATGTACTAATATTTTCGCCATAATTTTGATGAGTAACATAATGCTAGAACTATCTAGTGCTTGAATGAAGCAGTAAATTAATCTTATTTGAAATCTTGGCCTAGATTAAACTGTTGTGAATAGTAAATCAGATTCAAGAGAAATATTAATTCCTTAGAACTGCATGCTTCACTTAATGATTAGAACTTTACAAACAGAAATCTTCACTTCAGAAGATAAAACACCAAGTAGTTGGTTATACTAAGACTATAATTTGATAATGTATAACAGTGATAGAACAATCATTTTAGCATTTCAGGTTATGCACTCTAAAGTAGAAATAACTTACAGCAAAAGATCACAAGTTGTGAACCAAGGAAAGTATTTTTTTTTATGATTGCTACTTACATTTAAGAAGGAACTCATTTACATGTATTTCGATGATAAAAATAATGGGAAGAAACAAATTACTTGTTTTACCTCATAGAAGTAGCTTGATATATAATAGCTTATTTACTAAGCTATTTGTTTTACAAATATAAATATTGATGGATGCTTTTTGGACTTAAAGACTTTACTCAATCATTCATACCTGTAGAACCTGTAAGAATAAGTAAGCTTTATGCGTTAGCTTAAATGCTAAGTAATCCATGGAATCCAAAGACATTTCCATCTATGTGTAGAAAAATTAAGAATTCATTAGCAAACTGAAAGAAGAAATAATACACAAGTTACACCTAACCTTGTATCAAAAAGTAGAATGTTGAGTTAACTTAATCTAGATTAAGTATAAACTAATTTGGTAACTGTTTCTTTTATAGAAAAGTATTAGCTATTGGTAAACCGCAGTCTCAGCATTTTATGTTCTTTTAAAAAAAAATAATTTTTTGTGTAAATTTGGGGTTTTGACAGATTGTGGGTTATGGTTTTGAGAGAGAGAGAGAGAGAGAGAGAGAGAGAGAGAGAGAGAGAGAGAGAGAGAGATTAGGGATTAAGGGTTTAGAGATAGAGAGTATGGGGAGAGGGAGATATTAAAAGAAAAATATTGGGGCTTAGGGGATTTAGAGAAAGAGAGAGAGATCTGCGGCTTTGGGTTTAAAGAGAGAGAGGATTGGGTGTTATGGGTTTAGAGAGAGAAAATGAGAGAGATAGAGATTAGGGGTTAGGGGTTTAGAGAGATAGAGAGTGAAGGATTTGTAGTTATGTTTTTAGAGAGAAAGAGAGATTGATTGGGTGTTAGGGATTCATGGAGAGAGAGAGAGAGAGTTAGAAAGACATATATTAGGGGTTAGGTGTTTAGAGAGAGTGCATGAGAGATAAATGAGGGTAGGGGTTTGGAGAGAGATATATATTGGAGGTTATACTTTTATAGATATAGATTGGGGGTTAGGGATTTATAGTAAGCTAGAGAGAAATAGAGAGAGAATGGAAGTTAATATCACTTTAGAGAGAGAGAGATCACTAAGTAAGTATGGATGGTTAGTGGTGCATGAAGAGAAAGATAAAATAGGGGAGGTCTAGGTGGGTGCACAATGGAGAGAAAGAGAAACAGAGAGGAGGAAGAGGTAGAGAGAGGGAGAGATTCAGGTTAGTGAGATAGATAGAAAGAGAGAGAATGGGGGTTAGAAGTTTAGAGAGAAAGAGTTTAGGATTAGGGATTTAGAGAGAGAGAGAGACATTGAGGTTTAGGTGTATAGAGAGAGAGATATTGGGGGTTATACATTTAGAGAGAGAGAGAGAGAGATTTGAGTTTAATATGGGTTAAGATATAGAGAGAGATCATGAGAGGAAAATATATGGTTAGTGGTGGGAAAAGGAGATATAAATATTAGGGGTTAGGGTTTTAGATATATAGAGAGAGAGATTAGAGTTTCTTGTGTTCATAGAGTGAGAGATATATATTGGAGGTTAGGGTTTCAGAGAGAGAGTGAAAAATGGAGAGTTATTTGGAGTTAGGAGTTTAGAGAGAGAGAGAGAGAGAGAGAGAGAGAGAGAGAGAGAGAGAAAGAGAGAAAGAGAGAGAGTCGACGTTGTGGGCGCAGAGAGAGATATATTGGAGGTTAAGGCTATAAAAAAAGAGATATTGGAGGTTAGTGGTTTAGAGAGAGAGAATAAGGGTAAGGTGTTATGGATTTCATAGTGTGTGTGAGAGAGAATGGAGGTTGTGGGTTTAGAGAGAGAGAGAGAGAGAGGTTGGGGTTGATGCGATAGGGGTTTGGAGAGAGAGTGTGTGAGAAATAGAGAGAGATTGGGAGTAAAGGGTTTATGGAGAGGGAAAGAGAGAAAGAGAGAGAGAGAGAGTGGGGGTTATGGGTGTAGAGAGAAAGAAGGATTGG
>LPNX010129498.1:204911-238778 GCA_001517045.1 Pseudotsuga menziesii | reverse complement strand
ATGATGAGGATGAGGATGAGGATGATGGCGATGTCAATGATGAGGATGAGGATGATGGCGATGATGATGATGAGGATGAGGATGAGGAGACGTCATTATATACCATGTATATGTTTCTAATGATTTTCTTATTGATTTTTTATTGCAGTTGTGGCTATGGATAGAAATGACGAGATATTGATTGAGATTTCCCAATTGAGGGGTCTTAGTACAGCTTTTAGTTGGGGTGACACGATTCACCACTCAGTTGCATCCACTTTGGATGCAATTGTTGAGACTATTTCATTGTCAAGCAACATAATATATGATATTACATTATATAGAGAAAGAAAAAGACAAGAGTATGCTGATGGGATGGACTTCAATGCAATCAAAAAGTTGAAAATAACTAAAGAGCATGTATTTTCATTGTTTAGGTACCCTTGGATGGGGGGAATCCCAAATGCAAACATACCTCATATCTCTATTGAGTGGTGCACATTTCAACCATTTGTTGATAATTGGATGGACAGATGGTATATGGTTTTTGATATGCCATGACATAACAAGAGGGATATCCCCCTGTATTTCGTTCGAAAGATGTATGCATAGTTCATGTTG
Source organism: Pseudotsuga menziesii (assembly GCA_001517045.1). Taxonomy (NCBI): domain Eukaryota; kingdom Viridiplantae; phylum Streptophyta; class Pinopsida; order Pinales; family Pinaceae; genus Pseudotsuga; species Pseudotsuga menziesii. The sequence goes on along the minus strand of LPNX010129498.1, from coordinate 238,178 downwards.
GGTAAACACGTAAACTATTTTGATATCTTGTAGTTTCAGGGGATCGGTGGGGGGATTCCCAAAAACCAACCCAGTGCCAGGATTCGATACCTTTATCTCCCTAAACATGCACCTCGCAGGCAGTTTCTTGGGCAATATGTACCACCTGTACATTGTGTTATTCCACAAACACGTTATACGTATTTGAGTTTGGCACGAGCGGTTGTTCGTCATAGCACCATGGTTCAGCATATGGGTGAGGAAGGGACATCTGTCCCTGGTGTGGTACATATACCAGGTCCTCACAGTGCAGGACCATCTTCTAGTGTAGTACCACCCACTAGTGTAGGACCATCTACTAGTGCAATACAATCAACACATCCCCAACCTACTTTTGAGCCTCACGAGTGCACATCATGTGGTCATCCCTTCTATGGTATTTCCTCAAATGTTTCCTTCAGTGGGTTTTTGAGTGATGTATGTAGATGGTTAATTGTAATAAATTCTTCATTTATTTTCCTCTTTGTACACATATGTATAGTTTGAGATAATATATTAATTTCATGAACTTGCAGTTGATGCTTTATGCCGGCAGCGACTCCCCAGATTCTGATGTTCCACACTCTAAAGTAGGGAATGACATTCCATCCACTAATCCCTTCATTGGTGGAGAGATTCATATAGAACCCATTGTTGTATCTCACATTGAGGTAAACATTTTAAAATTTTAGTTTTTTAATACTTGTTAATTTGTTAATTTCGACATACTGTACATGTTAGTTCACTAATGCCATATTCAGTCTAATATATACAATTATTAAACTTGCAGATGCCAGATCCTTCATGAGGGAAAGCAATGATGGAGGTAGAATCCATGGTTGTATCGACCAAGGAAACATTTCGGATCCAGGTAAATAATTAAAAATGTCATTTTTTAAATACATGTATGTTCGTTGAATCATTCATGTCTAACTACATGAACACTTGCTGACTATAGGCACCAACCAAAACATCTAGACCATTGCCTAGATTTGTATCTCCTCCTAGGCCATACATGAACAAGGGTCATGTGTATATGAGGCGTCCTACTCCTAGCAAGACTCCAAGTGTCCACGACCATGAAGCTACTGATACCATAGTAATGTATATACTTTGATTATATTTGTTGGTTAACTTGAAATCTAGTGCATAAAATGTTTTTGTTAATGTTTGATTTGCATGTTTACTGCATCAGGAGCCAAATTTTACTATCGAAAACCTCGCAGGGATGGTTGATGTAGCAATTAATGTTGCATCTGTAATGGCAACAAGTCACATAGAGATACAACTATTTCAACATGATCATTACATAGTTTATTATTGTTGTCTAATGTTTATTTATGCATGTCTAATTATTTCAACATTTGGTGATTGTAGCCACCACTAGCAGGAGTTATTGATGCAGCAACTAATGTGGCATCTACAATAACAACAAGCCACACAGAGGTACAACTATTTGAACATGATCTAGACATTGTCTGTTATTGTTTTCTATTGTTTATTCATGCACATGTATAACTATTTCAACTATTGGTGATTGTAGCCACTAGCAGCAACATGAGTTCCTACCCCCTCTGGTTCGACCGTGGATGTGACCATCCTTGATGTTCAACCAACAGCTCCATCTGCTACACAAGGAACACAATCCCCTTTGTCACAGTCTCTCATTGAGGTGATATGTCCATTAATGACCAAGTGTTTCATGCAATGTGCATGAACATGTTGATAATTGTTGAGTTAATTTAGATATGGTATTTTATTGAGCTAATGTATTAGTATATAGTTAGTTGAATTTAACAATTGATATTTAATTTCTAGGATCTAGAGATGCACACTGGTCCTAGATTTGTGCGTAGAGGATCAACGTTGGGAAAGAACAAGACAAAGCTTGAATTTTGAGTGTCACTTATGGGATATATGTACATTTAGAGACATGTACATGTGGCTTGGATAGTTTTGGATACATGTAATTTTGGAGACATGTACATTGACATTTGACTTACATGTACATGTGGCTTGGATAGTTTTGGATACATGTACATGTGGCCTGGATAGTTTTGGATATTTTTGGATACATGTACTTTTGGATACTTTTGGATATATATGTACTTTTGGATACTGTTCACCAAAAACCACCAAAAAATCCTTGTCGACAGGGCTTCCCACTCTATCGATGCCCAACTAGTGCGATCTCCCTGAGCACCGGCCCAGACAGGTTTTACCCTGCCCGACAACACCCACAGAATGGATGAAGTCTCCCCGAGATGTTCGAGGGAGAGCTATCAGAACCAAGTTTTCGGTAGTAAGAAGGAGGATCGGGGAATCAACAATTTGTTAGAATAATTATCATATCTAACAGAGCCATTCATTAGATATCACAACATTTATCACAGATCTATCAGTATAACTACATATCTAAACAGATCGTATCATTTAGTTATTCATCACAACAGTATCATCTCATTCATTCATAAAGTATATCCATAAAACATCCATAATTGAGATTGAAACTCATAAATAAAGAAAAGAGATATAAAATATAATAGCAAATTCAGAGCAACATCCATCGTGTCATATTACTTCTATGCAATAGATCCAAAACATACAGTACTTCTCCATAGCAGGAGAATGATTAACCCACATGATAACACGAGATTCGATCACAAATTCAAGGATTCACTGATCAAAGATAGATCTCCCTTTTTTCTCCTTATCATCTTCTTCATTCATGCTATCTGATGTCTATTTTACATTTGCAATTCTAACTCTATATATAGGCTTGCGCCTTTACATTCAAGGTCCACTTCTAACTAACTCCTAACAAATTCTAACTAATTCAACCACTAAGGACCAATATTCTGAAAAAAAGGTCAATGAGTAAAAACATGATATAAAAAATGCCCTATTTTCTGCCTTTCACTCTATCTTTGCCTTGCGTGGTGCCTCGTGAGTATCCATAGCATCCTATATGTTGCGCAACTCACCTATCTCCACCCCCTTGCCAACAGCCCCCTAACACAGCCTTGTGGCTCGTCCTCGAGCCACGCCACCTGGCCATGGAATCTTCAACGATCCTAAAGATTAGAAACCATCCCATATGCATCAGTGTGTGACTGTTTCCAGATGTGCCAACTTGCAGTTGGCCGCAACTGCTTCCTTCACGTCACCTGTAGCGAAATTTAGCAAAATTCTGGACTTGTGTAACCTGCAATGCCATCGTGCTCTGACTTCTATGAATACTATATATTTTTCGATTTGTCATCACCCTTCAAGAAGTGTCTGATGATGAATTCTGCAACCCTGCTTCTTCCCACTTGGTCCTTCCTTGCATTCAGGCTCAACTCGTTTTTGTCCACTTGGTTCTTTCGGGCTCATCCCGTGCTGCCTGAAGATGACTCGGTTCCCTATTCTTGCAGACTTAGTCAAGTGGGGCAGGAACTTTGATCCCACCCGTATTCCTCACGGGTGTATTAGTCGGCACCTCAGACTGACTGGTAGAAATATAGCCAAGAATGACTTCGCCAGATACTTCTATATCAGCAAAACTAACCCGCATACTCATAACGTGTTCATCAATTTCTGCTGAGACATCATCCTCACTCATAGGCTGCCCCATATCAAGGGAAGCCTGCATTGCCTCTTCGACAGCAGCTACCTTATGCAGCGGGGCTTCCTTCAACGACCCAACACAACTCTTCTGCAATATTTCTTAGTACAACACTTCTTAATGGGGTTCATTCGACTACCAACCCTCAGATTATAACACCAACTTTGGCTTAGATGCCATCATGACTCACTCAGGTGCACCATTATGACTAAATCATTCATGTGTGTGTGAAATACGTCATTGATTCTGCCACCCTACCTCTTGGATCTGCTATCATTAACTGTGATGTCAACCATGCCGTCGTTTCCCTCTTTGACAGCCATGCTTGAGTATTGATGTGATGTCCGGTCACTGTCACAGAGTCTCCCATACTGCAAGCCACTCTTTTTATCCCTGGCAACATCCTGTCGCGCAACCCTGTCCCTTTTTCATGTCGCGGTCCTATCCTCTTAGCACAGCCTCCTGCTGATGCACAACCTTGTTCTGAAGGAACCTTTTTCCATGACTAATTGGCCATTAACTGCTGAGTCAACCACCCTCTAACCTAATACGGCCCCTACTGGTGGGCCCACCATTCCTCTTGCTACCTGCCTCTAGTTTTTTTTTTCATCATCTCAGGCATTACACGACTCTAGCTCTGTCCTATAACTTAATTGTGTACATGTATTGCTTATTTGACCCAATCGTAGCCCTATGGCTGTCGCGGTCTCTGCTACTAAATCCTATACTTGCGCGAGCAATTCCTCCTGGCGTTCCCTTTTTCTCTCTACCTATCCTATCTCTCTTTTTTTTTCCATTTCGTAGTGCCTCAAGAAGTGCACACCTCCGTCCCTGTCCTATAGGGCTTCAAGCGGCTACCATTCACTTGCTTTGGCAGCACCGCTCCATCTAACTGTTGCAATTGAACTGCACCCCCATAGGTAATTGAATTAACGAGATATGGGCCTAACCAGTGCATCTGTAAATTACTCGAATGCTTCATGAACTTGATTTCGTATAACAATACCAAATATCCTTGTGAAAATTGTTTGTTTTTAATGTGGAGGTCATGCCACGCCTTCTATCGATCCTTCTCGACACACTACCAAAATCCTGTGGTGAATCAGTCCTCTTCCAATTGGACTAGCTGTGTTGCTCGCTCCTCAAGTGCTACTTCATTGGCCATGCCAGTTGTTGTTGCAATGCATAGACTAGGAACGATGTACTCTATAGGCATGATTGCCTCTTTCCCATATACTAATTTAAATGGTGTCTGCCCCGTCATCCTCTTGGAAGTGGTGCGATATGCCCATAGAATTGTAGGAATATTTAAATTCCAGTCATCACAATTAGCATTACATACCTTTTTCAGTGCGGTTTCCAAGATTTTGTTGAAGGATTCTACGGTTCCATTTTCCTGTGGATGATATGGGGTACTCTTCTTATGTTGTACCTAAAATCCATTTGTTAGTATTTTTACTGTGCAGTTGATAAAGTGACTTCCCTAGTCACTCATCAGTATCCTGGGGCATCCGAACCGTGTCACGATGTTTTCAAATATGAGCTTTGCTGTTGTCGCAGCAGTGCAATCCACAACTGGTGCAACCTCCGCCCACCTTGTCAAATAGTTAGTCACGATGATTATGTATTGTGCACCCATTCTTTGTAATGTCCCAAATTTGGAATTGGGTCACAATGGCCAAATCACATTTTCTATATTCATGAAAGTTGTCAAATGGATGCTAAAAGTCAAATAATTGCCAAGGAGGAAAATCACTAGTTTCCTAGGTTGGGGGTGGAAGCTTTGAGATTTGGAATAAGGGGGATAATAAATGATGTTTGGAAATTATAAGGGGATAAATATTTAATAATTGATATTATTAAATAAATACAAGAGAAAATGGAAGAGGCAATAGAGCATGAAGACACATGGAGACTATGGGGCCCACACTAGCTAGAATTCCTATGTTAAATGGTATCTTTCTCTTGAAAATTTGAATATATGGGAAGTCTAATGTTTTTTTATGGATTATAATGTTAATATAATTTTCCATATACTTCATAGGTTTAATTTGGGATGAATTTTAACTTACATGGGAGAGGAAGAGCCAAATGGGAGTTTCATGGACACTTGGCTAGATTCCCCTTACATTTATGACAACTATGACACCAATGATGGAGATTCTATGACACTTATGACCCAAGTCAGATATGAAGGTTGACATAATAACATAATGAGATTTCAGGCCTGAATATAGAAACTTGGGGGTCGAAATTGGGAGTTGGAGAAGGCCAAGAGGCTCATACTCAAATTTGGGAGAAGAGGGAAGGTGAAGAGAGAGGCCACATGGCATAGCATGAGAAGCCACACCAATTAGACTTGTCTTTGGTTTATGGATGGATTTGGAACCTTATAATACCAATAATTTTTATAAAATCCAAGGATCATCCATGAGAAGAATTTTTTTTCTCATTTGTGAAATTGTTATTTGTGAATTGTGAGAGCTAGTGGATGACTAGTTTTCTTGCTTAAGCCAATTTCGAGGGTGAAAGATTCCCATCCTAGTTGGTGTTTGGAGAGGAAAATTAGGTATTTCATGGAGATTTAATGGATTATTATTTGTAGGTTTAAGCTATAGGAAATCATGCGGATTATTCTATTGTAGCACTCTCTTTCAACTATTTCCAGTTTTCACACCATATTCATGCCAATGGAGGGATTGCACTTTGGGTGAGCTATTGATCTATTTGGGGAAGATTATAATTCAAATTATCTTATGTTATGATGTATATACTCTTTATTTCACATTCATAATACTCTCATTTCAAAATACCCAAAATAATTCATGTAAAAATGTTGAACAATGAAGAAATAGTGTCATTTCCCCACTATCTTGTTGTGAACCATTGTAATGCTGATGATTTTGAATTGGGAGATAATTTTAATGTCCATTATGATTGGAATCATTTAAATATTATCTATTATTCATTCTCATAAATTTTGAAGTCTAAATTCCCAAGAGTTGTATGTCAAAATGACTTTTAATGAACAAACAATGACCATTTCCACTCTATTTTGATATATGCCATGGTAATGCTTATTATTTCGAATGGAGGAATGTATATCTGATAAATGTATGATGTATGGACTGTAATTAATGTGTATTTAAAGTCTCATTTTCATTACTTAAGCATTGGAATCCATTTTACTCATTTTTATTGCATTGGGAGAAGATTTGGTGCATTTTCCCCAAGGGTCGAAATTGTGACTTGGGAGTTGTTTTGGAAAGAGTCATAACAGACTATATAAACTGAACCATGATGAATATGAGAATTTTAAAATTCCCCTTACACATAACCATCCTCTTTTAATAAATTCAAGTGACTTTGGGATCATCTGTGAAGCCATTTTTGGCAATTACTTGGGAGGGGGGGAATTGGAGCCCCAATTTGCTAGTAAAGGCTCCTACTTTGAACAGAACATTAAAAAAGTTTGTAGATGTAATTAGGCGGTAAAAAAAAATACATGAGCATTATGTTTAAGTTATATTATCATTAATGTACCTTCATAGAAAATTTGGAAGCATTTGGGTCAATTTGGAGGTCTAGACATGAAAACTAGTCAAGAGCCAAAATTGAGAAAAAAATGGAAAATTGGGCATTTAAAAAAAATTACAAAAAGGGGAAATTACATTCTCTTCCTTGATTGGTTTATGGGACCCACAAAGTCTACAGCCCATTTATCAAAAGGTTCCAAAGTTACCTATGGTACAAGCAGAATTTCATCCCACTTCGATGGCTTTCCGACACGTTGACAGACGTCACAGGTCTGCGCATAGTCTGTTGCATCATCGTGTAAATTAGGTCACCATATCTTGATGTGAAACACCTTACACATAGTTTCCCATCCTCCAAAATGTCCAACCGAAACTCCTGCATGTGCTTCTTCTAGAATCAACCCTTGCTCGTGCGGTAAGATGCACTGTCGCAAGATCTCATCTCGTCCAAGTTTGTATAAGTGGCCAGCGATCAACTAGAAATCTGAAGCCTTAACTACCAACTGCTTCTTCTCATTGGTCAACATATCCTCTAGCACAACTTTGGTTGACAATAATTGAATGATTAGTGCATAATGGTCATATGCGATATCAACTCAAAACAACTGTGCATCCGACAATCCATCGTCAATATTGGTGGGCTCTTCGCCTGTTTCAATGCTAGATAGATGATCGCGACCAAAATTCAGGCATCCTGGATTTAGGATTATTTCAAAATCAAACTCTTGAAAGAGAAGTATCCAATGATATATATTCCCCCCCAACGAAGGCTTATTAACTAGATATTTCAAAGATGAATGGTCAATGAACGTTTTGAAGTGACCACCCAAGAGATAATGCCTAAATTGCTGCAGTGCATATACCATCGCCAACCCTTCTCTTTTTGTGGTCATGCAATTCTTCTCAACAAAGGATAGCTTATTTCTGTTGGAGACATTTACCATCATACTCACTCTTTCGGTCAAATTGGCCTAGTTAAACCACTATCCTAAGTTTAATTGACATCAGTGGAGCATTAATTACCATCATCCCAGTCACTCCCATGCCTACCTATAGTCAAGGAGGCTAACTTATCCTTCTCCTACAGTCAAGGAGGCTAACTGGAGCACTCCAGGGGTGATCTGTGTGACATTAATGCACCTAATTGCTAACTGGTGGTTACTTTCAGTTCAACCATTCAGTTACAGTCAGTTAAGGCGCCTCCATTCATTAAATATATTATTTAATGATTATTTATTATTATTTAATGAACTGGAGTCAACAAGGCGCCTCCACCAACTTCTGATGGTCAGTTCAACTTCAGTTAACCTCATCAGGGTTCATTGGAGTCATGCAGGACTAGCACTTGATGGTTGGATTGCTATGACATGTGTTTGATCTCTTTCTATTGAGATTCAGTCATTTATTGCACTTCAACTTCAGTTAGGGTTTGGTGAGTCAATTAGGGTTTTGGTCAAGTGGTTAACTGAGTGATATTGCATGGCAAATAGTTAGTTAAGCTAGACTCACTCATTGAATTCGAATTGTCCCTTAGGTATTCGAATTCTTCATGCAGTTAAGCCATTGCTTAGCATGGAAATTGTAACCCATTATTGTTTATAAAATATATAGAGAGGAAACCTATTCTGGTTCCAGTTATTTCCAATTCATGAGTATTTGTTAATAATTCTTTGATTATTTTGATTCTTAGTTACTATATCATGTGCAAGAATTAATATGGTATCAGAGCATACGGCGGGACGAAGAACAATCTCTCAAGAACAAGATTTTTGATAGATTTCTCCATGAGAAGTGAGCAATAGCTCAAAATTCCAGCACTACACCAAAAGCCAAGGCTTACCACTCAATATCCCAAGTAAAGAACTTGTTGATCAAGCTTGCTTGATTGACTATGCTGGGTGTGATAAAATCCTAGAATGTGCAGGCTGTCTGACCTTATTTTGCCCTTTCTATTTTTATTTTTAGGTTTCTACAGGTGAAGCATTCGCTACAGCAAATCCAGATGGCCTCCTCAGTACCTATGTTGACTCAATTCAATTTCCACACATGGAAATATAAAATGGAAAATCAGCTGAAATGCAAAGGAATCTTTAGAGCCACCATGGAAACTGAACCTGAGCCTGGATCCGCCATAGAAAAATCAAGATTCTTGAACAAGAAGGATGAAGCCTTCGGTTTCTTATGCCTCTCTATTTTTGATGACCTTCTCTTCCATCTTACGGATCTGAAGACACCGAAAGAAATATGGGACAAATTGGAATCTTTGTATGGAAAGTATGATGACATGAGAGTTTATCAACTCGAAAATGAACTCATGTCTCTCCAACCTTCCAATTTCGAGACTCTGAATGAATTATTTACAAAGTTCAAGCATACTGTTTTTCTCTTGAAGCAATGCAAAGTGGAGAAGGAAGATGATCAGCTCATCCTAGGCATCCTCTCCAAACTTGGGGCTGATTATTCAATTTTTGTTTCTACATTCCGTGCGGGGAAGCTCACAACACCCAGATGGAAGATGCCTACACTCAATGCCTTCATTGAGTCCCTAACTAGTGAACATGACAAGCTTGTTCAGATGGGGATCATCCGATCTTCCCGTGATCAAGCCCTCCATGTCTCGGGGCCCAAAGATACGAAGGGTAAAGGAAAGCAGCAAAAAAATCAGAAAACTAAATTTGATGCTCCAAAGCCTAGATTTGAAAATCAGCAGCATGATGAATCTTTTGGCTCAAGGAAGAACAAAGGAAAAGGGCACAATGGGAAAGAAAAAGTCAGGTGTTCTTACTGCGGGAAGGGTTTTCACCCTAAACATGCCTGCATGAAGAAAAATCTTGATGAAGCAACCTCTCTCCTTGAGAGGAATCACATCAATCTTCCAGAGAGCTTTCGGAGGAGAGATCACCAAGATCGGGAGCCACAGCATGAGAAAGGTCATGCCCTCATGGCAAGCACTTCGAAGTCCAAATCACTGCTGATTGAAAGTGGAGCTTTGAATCACATGATGGCTGAAAAATACTCCTTTTCATCCTTGGATACCAGAAAATCCATCCCTATCCACTTGGGAGATGACTCCACCATCATTACCAAAGGACAAGGTACTGTAGATCTAGAAAATGGTTTTTTTTCTAATGTTGTGTATGTACCAGATTCTCTAGCAGCAAATCTCCTTAGTGTCTATCAAATGACACATACAAGAATGCCTAAGAGGGTCTCTTTCAGCCCAAATTATGTGTAGATAATAGAAATTGCATCCGGGAAACTCATTGCAAAAGGTCATGCAAATCATCATGCAAAAGCCTATGAGTTCTCTCACTTTGTTGCGAATGCAAAGCCCACCGCTTTGCTAACTCGTGGAAATGAGGTTAGTAGGATGTGGCATGAAGGTTTGGCCATATTAATTTCAAATATTTGCAGCAATTACAGAAAAAATCCATGGTTGAAGGCCTTCCGGTCATCAAGGCAACCACGGAAGTTTGCAAGGGCTGTGTGATTGGAAAACACCCTGAGCACAAGTTCGATCGGGGGAAGGCAAACTGGGCTACAAGAATATTGGGGATGATACATTATGATATCAGTGGTCCAATTCCTATCACATACATGAATGGATCAAGGTACCTCCTTACGTTTATTGATGATTTTTCAAGGTATACATGGGTTTTCTTTCTCAAAAAGAAATCAGAAGTATGTGAGAAATTTTCTGAATTGAAGGCTTTGATCGAAAATGCCTCTGGGATTAAGATCAAGATATTGATATCTGATAATGGAGGGGAGTATGTCAGTAATGATTTTCTGTACATATGATCCCAAAGTGGTATTCAGGTCCAACATTCAATTTCCTACACTCCCCAGCAGAACGGAGTAGCGGAAAGGAAGAACCGGTCTCTCAAAGAGATGACCACCTGTATGTTGGAGTCAAAGAAGCTTGCTGCAAATTTGTGGGCTGAAGCCATGCATGCTGTAGCATACATTTAGAATAGGGTGCCACATTCATCAGTGAAAGGAAATACTCCTTTCGAAGCATACTTTGGACACAAGCCAGATGTGTCGAACCTACGGGTGTTTGGGTCCACTGCATGGGCTCGGATTCCGCTTGATAAAAGAAGGGCTTTGCAACCGCAGAGCATAGAATGTTTGTTTATTGGATATCCTGATGAATCTAAATAATTCAAGCTGCTAGATATCAAGACCAAACAGATCATCATTGAGATAAGTGTCAAGTTCGATGAGCCTCTTCAGTAGGTGGAACTAGTGGAGGAGAAAACTGCTGAAATTCCTTCCTATTCCATTGAATATTTGGATGATGAAATTGGGGGTGATGACCCTGATTTGGATCCTCTGATTTCTGATATCAGTGTGCATCAAACATCAGATACTAAATCAGAACCTGAAGTGCAAAATCATCTTCCTACATGGGCCCGACAAACACTCTCCTTTGCAGGAGACAACATTGGAAATCCGGATGATCCAAGGAGAACCCGGTCTGATTTCCAAAGAGCAGGTATTTCACTCTCTTGTTCTGATAATTTACTGTCCGAAAATTGCTATTTTATGATTAGTTCAGATCCAAAATCCTACTACCATGCTCGGAAGGATCCGAGATGGCAAGTTGCCATGGATGAAGAGATGAATTCTCTTCAGAAAAACACTACTTTGGAGCTAGTTCCTCTTCCTCCGGGAAGGAAATTGGTTCAATGCAAGTGGGTGTTTCAGACAAAGGTTGATACTGATGGAAGCACCTAAAAATATAAGGCAAGGCTGGTGGCAGAAGGTTTCTCTTAGGTCCAAGGAGTGGACTACCATGATACCTTTGCACCGGTTGCAAAAATGGACTCCATCTGCCTTGTTTTGGCTATTTCCGCACCCAAGCACTGGGAGGTGCATCACATGGATGTTAAGTCAGCCTTTCTGCATGGAGATATTCATGAGGAGATATACATGAAGCAGCCTGAGGGATACATCACTGATCCATCTTTGGTTTGCAAGCTAAAGAAGTCACTATACGGGTTAAAACAGGCCCCAAGAGAGTGGTATTCCAAGATGGATGCCTTCCTTCTCTCGCAAAAATTTCAGAGATATAGATCAGATCCAAATGTGTATTTACAGCAGCATGATGGTAATCTAATTATAATTTTTTTATATGCTGATGAATTACTGATCACAGGTAGCACAATTGCCTCCATTTCAGCCATCAAAACTGCTCTCCACAATGCCTTTGAAATGAGTGATTTGGGGCTTCTAAAACAATTTTTAGGGCTCGAAATCGAGAAAAATTCTGATAGGATTATGGTCACCCAGTCAAAATACACTTCAGACCTGTTATTCAAGTTTAACATGGCTGAATGTAGGCCTGCACCATTCCCTTTCCTTTCAAGGATCAGCCTTGAAGAAGGAAAAAGCACACCTCCCATGGACTGCACTATCTATCGACAGCTGATTGGTAGCTTGTTGTACTTGAAACATTCTAGGCCTGATATTTGTTATGCCGTGAATGGTGTATCAAGATACATGCAGCAGCCTCATGATATTCATTGGAAGGCAGCCAAGAGGATCCTCTAGTACATTCAGGGAACCAGGACCTACGACATTCACTATGTTGCAGACTCCGAGCTAGAGCTGGTTGGATACACAGATTCCGATTGGGCGGGTGATTCTATTGATCGAAAGTCAACTTCCGAATATGTATTCATGTTTGGTGGTGGACCTATTTGCTGGTCAAGAAAAAATCAGGCTGCCATAGCACTATCTTCAGCAGGGGCCGAGTATCGAGGAGCAGTGAATGCTTGCATCCAAGCAGTTTGGTTGCAAGGAATTCTTTCAGAGTTTGATCTTGGTAGTACTTTGTCCATTGTCCTCTTTTGTGACAACCAGAGTGCTATTAAGATATCCACGGATCCAGTTACCAGGGAGAGGACCAAACATGTAGAGATTCACATGCACTACATCAAGGAGCTAGTGCATGACAGGACTATCATTCTGCAATACTACCCGACTGATGAGTAGATTCAGACATCTTCAAGAAGAGATTTTTAGAAAAGAAGTTCACTTACCTCCGTTCACTGTTGGGGGTGAGTTCATCAGGGTGATCCAGACTATTTTCAGTGTTCAGCTTGAGGGGGGGTTTTTTTTCCCACTGGGGTTTCCCTCTTTTCCTCACTTAGTTTGTTTTGAGCATTGTTTCAGTTACTTTATTGTACAGGGTGACCTATGGCCTTTGTTTCTAGGGCCCTAGCATTTTTATGCATATATGTTTTCTAACTCTTCTTGAGTATAGCTTAAGGGGGGGTGTTGGAGACATTTACCATCATACTCACTCTTTCGGTCAAATTTTCCTAGTTAAACCACTATCCTAAGTTTAATTGACATCAGTGGAGCATTAATTACCATCATCCCAGTCACTCCCACGCCTACCTATAGTCAAGGAGGCTAACTTAGCCTTATCCTATAGTCAAGGAGGCTAACTGGAGCACTCCAGGGGTGATCTGTGTGACATTAATGTACATAATTGCTAACTGGTGGTTACTTTTAGTTCAACCATTCAGTTACAGTCAGTTAAGGTGCCTCCATTCATTAAATATATTATTTAATGATTATTTATTATTATTTAATGAACTGGAGTCAACAAGGCGCCTCCACCAACTTCTAATGGTTAGTTCAGCTTCAGTTAACCTCATCAGGGTTCATTGGAGTCATGTAGGACTAGCACTTGATGGTTGGATTGCTATGACATGTGTTTGATCTCTTTCAGTTGAGATTCAGTCATTTATTGCACTTCGACTTCAGTTAGGGTTTGGTGAGTCAATTAGGGTTTTGGTCAAGTGGTTAACTGAGTGAGATTGCATGGAAAAGAGTTAGTTAAGCTAGACTCACTCATTGAATTCGAATTGTCCCTTAGGTATTCAAATTCTTCATGCAGTTAAGCCATTGCTTAGCATGGAAATTGTAACCCATTATTGTTTATAAAATATACAGAGAGGAAACCTATTCTGGTTCCAGTTATTTCCAATTCATGAGTATTTGTTAATAATTCTTTGATGATTTTGATTCTTAGTTCCTAGATCATGTGCAAGAATTAATACTTTCTAGCAAAGGAAATCGAGTGATCCAGATCTCCTTCTCTGGGTTGTGTGAGTACCACTCCCAGTGCAACAGACGAGGCATCTGTTGGAGACATTTACCATCATACCACTCTTTTTGGTCAAATTGGCATAGTTAAACCACTATCCTAAGTATAATTGACAATAATTGACATCAGTAGAGCATTAATTGCCATCATCCAGTCACAACCACGCCTACCTATAGTCAAGGAGGCTAACTTAGCTTTCTCCTACAGTCAAGGACGTTAACTAGAGCACTCCGGGGATGATCTGAGTGATATTAATGCACCTAATTGCTAACTGGTGTTTACAATCAGTTCAACTAGTTAGTTAAGGTTCCTCCTCTCATTAAATATATTATTTATTATTATTTAATGATCTAGATTCAACAGGGCGCCTCCACCAACTTCTGATGGTTAGTTCAGCTTCAGTTAACCTCATCGGGTTCATTGAAGCCATGGAGCACTAGCACTTGATGGTTGGCTTGCTATGACATGTGTTTGATCTCCTTCAGTTGAGATTCAATCATTTATTGCACTCTAACTTCAGTTAGGGTTTGGTGAGTCAATTAGGGTTTTAGTCGAGTGGTTAACTGAGTGTGAACCTATGGTTGAGAGTCATTTAAGCTAGACTCACTCATTGAATTCGAATTTCCTCCTTAGGTATTCGAATTCCTCATGGATTCAAGCCATTTGCTTGACAATGTTATTGTAACCATTCATTGTTTATTAAATATATAGAGAGGAAACCAATTCCGGTTCCGATTAACACCATTTCATGAGTATTTGTTGATTATTCTTTGATGATATTGATTCTTTGTTCCTATATCAATGTGCAAGATTAATATGTTATCAGAGCTTATGGAGGGATGAATATCTATCTCTCAAAAACAAGCTTTTTGAATGATTTCTCCATGAAAAGTGAGCAATAGCTCAAAATTCCAGCACTGCACCAGAAGCCAAGGCTTACCACTCAATATCCCAAGTAAAGAACTTGTTGATCAAGCTTGCTTGATTGACTATGCTAGGTGTGAATAAATCCTAGAGTGTGCAGGCTGTCCAACCTTATTTTGCCCTTTCTTTTTTGATTTTCAGGTTTCTATAGGTGAAGCATTCGCTACAACATATCCAGATGGCCTCCTTAGTAGATCTCTTGACTCCATACAATTTCCACTCATGGAAAAATAAAATGGAGATTCAGTTGCACTCCAAAGGACTCCATAGAGTCTCCATGGACACTCATTAGAGGAAATTTCAACTCAAAATGGGCCTCTTAAAAAGAATTAATAAAATAATAGTTAAAACAATAAAATAATATTTATTAATTTTGGAGGAAGAAAAGAAAAAAACTACTTTTTTGTTTGTATTTTTGACATATCTCCCCATGTTTTTACTCAAATTTCGATCAGGAGAGCTTGTTGGATGCGGAATTTAATTCCGCATCCAATGAGCTCTCCTAATCGAAATTTGAGTAAAAACACGGGGAGATATGTCAAAAATACAAATAAAAAAGTAGTTTTTTTAATGATACCTATCCCCAAATTTGTATTAAAAAAGTGTTTAATACCTATACGGCATTTCAAATTTAAAGCAATTTCATTGGATAACACCCGATGACATGGAATTTGAATCAAAGTTAAAACGCCCATTTTGAGTTGAAATTTCCTCTAATGGAAGTTGAGACTGGATCCACCATAGAAAAATGAAGATTCTTGAACAAGAAGGATGAAGCCTTCGGTTTCTTGTGCCTCTCTATTTCCGAAGACCTTCTATTCCATCTTACGGATCTAAAGACACCGAAAGAAATATGGAACAAATTGGAATCTCTATACGGAAAGCATGATGACTTGAGAGTTTACCAACTCGAAAATGAATTCATGTCTCTCCAACCTTCCAATTTCGAGACTCTGAATGATTTCTTTACAAAGTTCAAGCATACTATTTTACTCTTGAAGCAATGCAAGGTGGAGAAGGAGGATGATCAGATCATCCTTGCCATCCTCTCCAAACTTGGGGCTGATTATTCAATTTTTGTTTCTACATTCCGTGCGGGGAAGCTTACAACCCCTGGATGGAAGATGCCTACACTCAATGCCTTCATTGAGTCCCTAACTAATGAACATGAAAAGCTTGTCCAGATGGGGATCATCCGATCTTCTCATGATTAATCCATCCATGTCTCAGGGCCCAAAGATTTGAAGGGTAAAGGAAAGTAGCAGAAAAATTAGAAAACTAAATTTGATGCTTCCAAGCCTAGAGTTGAAAACCAGCAGCATGATGAATCTTCCGGTTCAAGGAAGAACAAAGGAAAAGGGCACAATGGGAAAGAAAAAGTCAAGTGTTCTTACTGCAGGAAGGGTTTTCACCCTGAACATGCCTGCATGAAGAAAAATATTGATGAAGAAACCTCTCTCCTTGAGAGGAATCACATAAATATTCCAGAGAGCTTTTGGAGGAGAGATCACTAAGATCGGGAACCACAACACGAGAAAGGTCATGCCCTCATGGCAAGCACTTCGAAGTCCAAAGCATTGCTGATTGATAGTGGAGCTTCAAATCACATGATGTATGAAAAAGATTACTTTTCATCCTTGGAGACCGGCAAATCCATTCCCATCCACATGGGAGATGACTCCACCATCATTACCGAAGGACAAGGTACTGTAGATCTTGAAAATGGTTTTTTCTCTAATGTTTTGTATGTACCGTCTCTAGCAGCAAATATCTTGAGTGTCTATCAGATGAAACATATAGGAATTCCTAAGAGAGTCTCTTTCAGCCCAAATGATGTTGAGATAACATAAATTGCATCTGGGAAACTCATTGCAAAAGGCCTTGCAAATCATCATGCAAAATCCTATGAGTTCTCTCATTTTGTTGCGGATGCAAAGCCCACTGCTCTGCTAACTCATGGAAATGAGGTTAGTAGGATGTGGCATGAGTGGTTTGGCCATATTAATTTCAAATATTTGTAGCAATTATAGAAAAACTCCATGGTTGAAGGCCTCCCGGTCATCAAGGCAACCACGAGAGTCTGCAAGGGCTGTGTGATTGGAAAACACCCTGAGCACAAGTTCGATCGAGGGAAGGAAAACCAAGCTACAAGCATATTGGGGTTGATACATTTTGATATCAATAGTCCAATGATTGTCACATCCATGAATGGATCAAGGTACCTCCTTACTTTTATTGATTATTTTTCAAGGTATACATGGGTTTTCTTTCTTAAAAAGAAATCAGAAGTATGTGAAAATTTTTCTGAATTGAAGGCCTTGATCGAAAATGCCTCTGGGATTAAGATCAAGATCTTGAGATATGAAAATGGATGGGATTATGTAAATAATGAGTTTCTATACATATGCTCCCAAAGTGGTATTTAGGTCCAACATTCAATTCCCTACACTCCCCAGCAGAACGGAGTAGCGGAAAGAAAGAATCGGTCTCTCAAGGAGATGACCACCTGTATGTTGGAGTCAAAGAAGCTTGCTGCAAATTTGTGGGATGAATCCATGCATGCTATAGAATAAATTTAGAACAGGGTTCCACACTCATCCATGAAAGGAAATACTCCTTTTTAAGCATACTTCAGACACAAGCCAGATGTGTCGAACCTACGGGTGTTTGGGTCCACTGCATGGACCTGGATTCTGCTTGATAAAAGAAGGGCTTTGCAATCACAAAGAATAGGATGTATGTTTATTGGGTATCCTGATGAATATAAAGGATTCAAGCTGCTATATATCAAGAACAAACATATCATCATCGAGAGAAGTGTCAAGTTCGATGAGCCGCTTCATGATATAGAACTAGTGAAGGAGAAAACTGTTGAATTTCCTTCCTATTCTACTGAATATTTGGATGATGAAATTGGGGGTGATGACCTTGATTTGGATCCTCTATTTTCTGATATCAATGTGCAGCAATCATCAGATTCTGAGTCAGAACCTGAAGTGCAAAATCATCTTCCTACATGGGCCCAACAGACACTCTCCTCTGCAGGAGACAACATTGGAAATCCGGATGATCCAAGGAGAATCCAGTCTGATTTCCAAAGAGCAGGTATTGTGCTCTCTTGTTCTCATAATTTGCTGTCCAAAAATTGATATTTTATTATTAGTTCAGATCCAAAATCCTACTACCATGCTCGTAATGATCCGAGATGGAAAGTTTCCATGGATGAAGAGATGAATTCTCTTCAGAAAAACATTACTTGGGAGCTAGTTTCTCTTCCTCCGGGAAGGAAATTGGTTCAATGCAAGTGGGTGTTTTGGACAAAGGTTGATGATGACAGAAGAATATGCAAATATAAGGCAAGGCTGGTAGCAAAAGGTTTCCTCAGGTCCAAGGAGTGGACTACCATGAGACCTTTGCACCGGTTGCAAAAATGGACTCCATCCGCCTTGTTTTGGCTATTTCAGCATTCAAGCACTGGGAGGTGCATCACATGGATGTTAAGTCAGAATTTCTGCATGGAGACCTTCATGAGGAGATATACATGAATCATCCTAAGGGCTACATCACTGATCCATCTTTGGTTTGCAAGCTAAAGAAGTCACTATATGGGTTAAAACAGGCCCCAAGAGAGTGGTATTCCAAGATGGATGCCTTCCTTCTCTCGCAAAACTTTCAGAGATGTAGATCAGATCCAAATGTGTATTTAGAACAACATGATGGTAATATAATTATAATTTTTTATATATATAGATGATATACTGATCATAGGTAGCACAATTGCCTCCATTTTAGCCATCAAAATTGCTCTCCACAATGCCTTTGAAATGAGTGATTTGGGGCTTCTAAAACAATTTTTGGGGCTCGAAATCGAGCAAAATTATGATGGGATTGTGGTCACTCAGTACAAATACATTTCATACCTGTTATTCAAGTTTAACATGGCTGAATGTAGGCCTGCACCATTCCCTTTCCTTTCAGGGATCAACCTTGAAGAAGGAAAACACACACCTCCCATGGACTGCACTATCTATCGACAACTGATTGGTAGCTTGTTGTACTTGACACATTATAGGCATGATATTTGTTATACCATGAATGATGTATCAATATACGTGTAGCAGCCTCATGATATTCATTGGAAGGCAGCCAAGAGGATCCTATATTCAGGGAACGAGGACCTACGGCATTCACTGTGCTGCAGACTCCAAGCTAGAGCTGGTTGGATACACAGAGTCCGATTGGGAAGGTGATTCTATTGATCAGAATTCAAATTCCAGATATGTATTCATGTTTGGTGGTGGCCCTATTTTCAGGTCAAGCAAAAAGTAGGCTGCCATAGCACTATCTTCAGCAGAGGCCGAGTATTGAGGAGCGGTGAATGCTTGCATCCAAGCAGTTTGGTTGCAAGGCATTCTTTTAGAGTTTGATCTTGGTAGTACTTTGTTTAATATCCTCTTTTGTGACAACCAAAGTTATATTAAGATATCCATGGATCCAGTTACCAGGAAGAGGACCAAGCATGTAGAGATTCACATGCACTACATCAGGGAGCTAGTGCATGATAGGACCATCATTTTGCAATACTGCTCGACTGATGAGCAGATTGCAGAAATCTTCACCAAGATATTTTTAGAAAATAAGTTCAATTACCTCCGTTCACTATTGGGGGTGAGTTCATCAGGGTGATCCAGACTACTTTCAGTGTTCAGCTTGAGGGGGGGTTTTTCACACTGGGTTTTCCTCTTTTCCTCACTTAGTTTGTTTTGAGCATTGTTTCAGTTTCAGCATTGTATAGGGTGACCTATGGCCTTAGTTGTCATGGCCCTAGCATTTTTATGCATCTATGTTTTCTAACTCTTCCCGAGTATAGCTTAAGGGGGGGTGTTGGAGACATTTACCATCATACACACTCTTTTTGGTCAAATTGGCCTAGTTAAACCACTATCCTAAGTATAATTGAAATTAATTGACATCAATGGAGCATTAATTGCCATCATCCAGTCACACCCATGCCTACCTACAGTCAAGGAGGCTAACTTATCCGTCTCCTACAACCAAGGAGGCTAACTGGAGCACTCCAGGGGTGATCTGAGTGATATTAATGCACCTAATTGCTAACTGGTGGTTACAATCAGTTCAACCATGAAGTTAAGGTGCCTCATTTAATGATTATTTAATGATTACTTATTATTATTTAATGATATAGAGTCAACAGGGCACCTCCACCAACTTCTGATGGTCAGTTCAGCTTCAGTTAACCTCATCGAGGTTCATTGAAGTCATGGAGCACTAGCACTTGATGGTTGGCTTGCTATGACATGTGTTTGATCTCCTTCAGTTGAGATTTAGTCATTTATTGCACTCCAAATTCAGTTAGGGTTTGGTGAGTCAATTAGGGTTTTGGTCAAGTGGTTAACTGAGTGTGAACCTATGGTTGAGAGTCAATTAAGCTAGAATCACCCATTGAATTCGAATTGCCTCCTTAGGTATTAGAATTCCTCATGGATTCAAGCCATTTGCTTGACATTTTTATTGTAACCATTCATTGTTTATTAAATATACAGAGAGGAAACCAATTCCGGTTCCGATTAACACCATTTCATGAGTCTTTGTTGATTATTCTTTCATGAGATTGATTCTTTGTTCCTAGATCAATGTGCAAGATTAATAGCATCGACATGGACATGGAACTCCTTGCTCCAATTGGAAAACACAAGTATGGGTGCTGAAGCCATCTTGGCCTTCAATGTGTTGAATCTTCTTTGACACTCCTATCTCCATATGAATGTGACATCCTTATTTAACAGTTTCTCCATGGGGGTAGTAATCGCAGCATAACTGCAGATTAACTCGTGATAGTACCCAGTATGTCCTAGTGTCGCACAAAGAATCTTTGTATTTGTAGGTGGTGATAGGCTCAGAATGAGCGCAATCTTCACTAGATCAACTAAAATTATCTCCTTACAAAGGATATCACCGAAAAGTATCCTAAACGGTGCACATAAGATGCACTTCTTTGGATTCAATGCAATCCAATATTGTCAACACCTTTCGAACATTAAGCGCAGGTTTTCCAAGTGATACTTAATCAATTTGTAGACTGTACAATCATCCATATGGACTTGCAGAAATTTTTGAATAAAATATTTAAATGCAGTGACAATAACCCGAGAGAATACCGCAGGTGCATTCTTCAACCCAAAGGGCATCACTATGTATTGAAACCAACCCCATTCAGTGAAAAATGTGGTTTTATGGCGATACTCCTTTGCAATTCTAATCTGGTGATAACCAGAAAATCCATCTGTAAAAGAATACATTTTGTGACCTCCTACTCCCTCAAGAACCTCATCCGTTAACAGTGTTGGAAAGGGATCATGCATGCAAGCATCATTCATATTTCTTAGATCGACACAAATTCATATTTTTCTAGTTTTCTTATCTTGAAATACCATATGGCTTATCTAATCTGAATCTTCAACAGTATCAATAATCCCTGCATTGAGCATCCAGTTAAGTTCAGAATTGACCCGTTCTTTATATTGTGGATTCAAGCAATATGTCCTCTGTCGCACTGGTTTTGCATTTGGTTTTAACGGGGATTTTTGTTTCCCCTAGCTCACCCAATATCCCTTCATTTCTGAGAATTTTGTTGAGAACAGATCTTGAAACTCATGCAATAGATCTGTGATATTTTCCATGGTCTCCTCATCCCAGTAGTCCCCAATATTTGCAAATTTTGTATTCTCTTCCGTTCTAATGTTAACTTTCCTAATATTCAGTGGTTGAGACATGGGATATATCGGCACATCCGGTGCTATGACATCTCAAATTCCTTCAGTCTCTGGAATATTAATATTGCGCAAATCATCATCATCCTCCAGCTCACTAGAGATGTCGTAACATTCCATCATCGATTGTATGTGGTAGTGCGCATGTGGGTCCATAAGATATGTGACTGGTATGACTTTCAAGACTATATTTTGAATGATATGTAGTGCATTTCTAACCTCAGCATTAGCATCTACAAAGCCAAAGGTATGCACAAAGTAAATATTCATCTCCTCCCATGTAGTTATTTCTCTGCGAGTTCTGCTGATATGTACCAAGACCTTAGCGTTTCATCCAATGTGTGAGTAAAAGCATGGACCCACTCATCCTTGGGTTGCGATGCCCATAGGGTCTGGAATTCCCTCAGATGACTATAAGGGTTATTCCATCCATCATATCTCCTAGTGTGATATTCCTCCATATCTTCGAAGCACATGATCATCAACCGTCGACATTGGGCCCACTCATGAATGGTCTCCTGATGAACTGCCCACCAACATGCTGAAGTGGCCTTCAATGCTTTCCCTAATGCCAATAAGCACTGAGGCTTAGATACCTTCGTTTCAAACTCCTCAAGGAACCCAGATAGTTTCATTAGTCCTTCATAGATTGGAAACTCAATGATCTTAGTCTCGATATGGCGTAGTGACTGCGTTATCAACCCACATTTTTTGAGCGAGACTTCATGCATTTGATTTTTCCAATTTTCCAGCACATCATCAGAATCAGAGGACACAGAGCTAGTGCTGTGCCAACCCAGTTCTCCGTCACTAGTAGGATGGATATAGTCTCCAGAAATATTGTAAACGTGATCCCATCCTCTAACAACTTCATCTTTGAAAAGTTCAATATATCACTGTCCTTCATTAGGATCCATATGTGCGATGACTCGGATATCCTGGTTCTCAAATGTCATCAGCCGCTTCTTAAAATTTATCATGACCATGTTGTCATTGGCCCATCCAATCCCTAGTAGCACGAGATAGGAACTGCCTCCATCGACGACTTTGATTAAATCAAAATCAGCGCGAGTCCTCATACCTTCTAAATCTACTACCAATTTCGACACACAACCAATTGGTTGAACTTTGTCCTGATCAGCCAATCTCAGCTGCATTGGGGACCAGCCAAGTTTTGGCTCCTTCATCTCCTTCCATGTCTATTTTGTCAGGATATTTACATATGAACAAATATCCAGAATAACTGAATTGACTTCATAGTCCCCAATATGGATGTTCATTCGTATTTCTTTTCCCATCTTTTTCTTCTGTAAAGAATTCACCGTAGAGTTCTGCAACTCTCTATTCGGACGGTGCAACAACTTCTTGATTTCAACCAGAGCATCAGGATATCTTTCCAGGGATAAACAAATCTCATGGAACTATTGTAAGGTACCATACTACCACAATGGTACTTATTCTAATGAAGAATCAAAAGCAGAAGGCATGCTAAAAATAGGTGTCTTACCAAGATTTCTTCCAAGCGCCTCACGAGCCTCAAAAAAGGTATTTCTCTTAGTTGTGATATCGAACTGTGCTTTCTTCTTGCCAGCTATTTGCATTTTGCGGTTGTGTTCCATCATCTTCTATTGTCGCACCTCCTCTAGTGACAATCCCAACATCAACATCCTCTGTTCGCGGCTTTGCTAGAATTGTCGCAACCATCAACCCTTGATTCTGGTTCGGTGGTGGAGGGTGATTCAGAGGTGGATTTTGGTTCACTGGTGGATTCATAGGATGATTGCTATTCTGATTATGTACTAGAATTTGGGACTGAACCTAACTCTGCAGTTGCTTTTGGTTCTGTATCTGATTCTGGCTCTGGAACTGGTTCTGGTTCTGCAATAGAGGAACATTTTCGGCTTGCCATTCCACAATTAACTGAGGGCAATTCTCAATAGTATGATCATTCACCGTGTAGTATACACACTAAAAATGGGGACAATCCCTTTGATAATTCCCAAATTTCCCATAGTTGTAACAATGGATTAATGCACAACCTCATCCTCCTCCCCCTCGGAGGTCCTCCTCTTCCCCTGAATCCTCTGCAGAATCCTCCTTGTTGTTGATATTGTGGTTGAGATACTTGCTGCTAATACTTGGGTTGGGACATTTTCTACTACGGGGGATTTAGATGCTGCTGCACATAATGCGTTGCTTGGACATACTGTGACTGTGGTGGATCCATCAGGATCTGGGTGTACTGTGTTCATGGTACAAACTGCGGCTATGGCTGCGACAAAATAAACTGCATCTATGTTAGCGGCATATACTAGACTTGAGGTGGCAGTTATATCACTTGCGACTTTGGATTTTTCACCATGCGAGGATCTTCAACTTTCATGAAATATGAATCATATGTCCGCTCTTGAAGCAGATCATAAGCTCCACAGTCCTTATCCTTGTGGCCCAATGAGCGACAAAAGGTGTAATATAAACTTGTTGGCTTTGTAACCATTTTCTGCATGCTGGTACATTCTTCATGTCGATTCCCATATACTTGACATATGCGACACCATGACACACCACTACAACCCAACGGGTTCGACGCTCCTGAGAGTAGATAATTTCGGAAAGTAGGACAAGTATCTTTGGTGTTTCCATCCATGTGACACCGCGTGCACCACAAGTCATCATGTTCATCTTTTCCCCTCTTTATATCCTAAAATTGAAGCATCAGGATCACTAGCTATGCCTAGATTTGATTCATGCCGACAATAGTTTCTCCAATAGGGGAAGTGTCCAACTTCATTGCAATTTCCAGAGCCTCGCTCAGTGTCACAATTTTTTGTTGCATTAATTGATGTCAGATATGAGGGACCAGTGCTGCAATGAACAATTCTTTCTGTTGGATTTCACTCATATCAAAGCTGACCCATGCCATCAACATTTTAAAACTTTAATCAAAGTCCCAAACCATGTCATTAGGGAATTTTTTGATTTCCTTAAGCTCTGTAATGTATTGGGCTTCAGATTTTGGTTTCTTGAATTATTCAAGTAGTCCCTTCTCGATCTCATCCAAAGTATTCATCGTGGTCCCTTGTGGGACCTGTATAAATCTCATATACCAATCAAGCACACGACCCCAAGGGGTGGTCGCTAATTGGACTTTCTTTACATCGTCATCTGTATTCTGTCTGGAAGTCTAGACTACCGCACATAAGAACCAATACTGTTCTAGGTCATCAGTGTCATTTCCATGTAACATAGGTAGCTTCATATCGTCTCCCCAACTATCCTAGACTTTCTTCTTACATATGCTGCTTTACTACTGGATGCTTCTTGGCATGTCGGACACGTCGACGTAGATTGCGTATATTTTCTTGATGGTGGAGTAATGCGTGGAGGTGTGGAAACGTTGCTACCAGGGTTTGACCTTGATTCTACCCTGGGCGTAGCTTGGGTCTGCTCATCCTCTTCTTCAATGTAGGGCCAATTTGTCTCATGTGTCTGTCCTACATGGTCTTACGTTATGATTATAGTAGGACCTTCCCTTGTCCTCTGCCTCTTCTCTACTCAAAACCTTGTTCCACCCCTTATACAACCACTCTCTTCCTCGGCTACCATCCCAGTATCATTGAAACTCACACCCATCTACCCCTTATCTTTCCATTCATTGCCCCCTTTCTATCGCGATGTTCACAGCCTCAGCATAGCAAAGTTTTACTACTCAAGGTGCATCTTTAGTATACCCTTTTCACAAACTAGCATCTTGATTGACAATTGCAGAGATAGTAAGAACCTACCTCGTGGTCCATTGAAGAATTCCCGTTCTGCTTCGCTATAAGGCTTGTTGGTATCAATCGTGAAATTAGTAATGTATCTTTCCAAAATACTATACACCCAAACTTTGACAACTTGTGATGCCTTGTTTTCATTTTCTTGTAGTTGTTGAATTAGCTCAAGGTTCTAGGACGTCGAATTTCCCCCTTGGAAGTTGCACTTCTTGTAGGTGAATCGTGCCAGCCACTCATAGAGTATGATGGGAAACTCACAGAAAAACCATTCATGAGGAACATCATGAATGTACCTTGACAACCATGCATTTGTTTTCAAATTTGGGTTCTGGTTCTCGGCTTTAGCAAACTCTAGCAGTCTTAGGTCAAACCAATATTAAATCTTCGGTTTCGTCGGATGCCACAACATATCCTCCTCTCAGTCACAATGAGGTCCCAGAAACAGAACCATTTGTTGGCCAAAACCAACCAACAAATCCTTGTCGACAGGGGTTCCTACTCTGTTGATGCCCAACCAACGCGATCTCCTTGAGCATTGGCCCAGACAGGTTTTACCCTTCCCAGCAACACCCATAGAGCGGATGAAGTCTCACCTGAGATGTTTGAGGGAGAGCTATCGGTACCAAGTTTCTAATATTAAGGAGGAGGATAGGGGCATCAACAATTTATGAGCATAATTATCAGATCTAACAAAGCCATTCATCAGATATCACAACATTCATCATAGATCTATCACTATAACTACAGATCTAAATAGATCGCATCATTTACTTATTCATGACAATAGTATCATCTTATTCATTCATAAAGTAGATCCATAAAACATCCATCATTGAGATCACAACACATAAAGACAGAAAATAGATATAAAAGACAATAGCAATTTAGAGCAACATTCATCGTGTCATATTACTTCTGTGCAATAGTTCCAAAACATACAGTACTTCTCCACAGTAAGAGAATGATCAAACCACAAGATAACATGAGATTCGATTGCAAATTCAAGGATTCATTGATCAAAGATATATCTCCCTTTTTTCTCCTTATTATCTTCTTCATTCATGCTATCTAATGTCTGTTTTACATTTGCAATTCTAACTCTATATATAGGCTTGAGTATTTAAATTCAAGGTCCACTTCTAACTAACTCCTAACAACTTCTAACTAATTCAATCATTAAGGACCAATATTCCGAAGAAATGGTCAATGAGTTAAAACATGACATAAAAATGGACTATTTTCCACCTGTCATGCTATCTTTGCCTTGCGTAGTGCCTCATGAGTATGCGCAACATCCTAGATGTTGTGCAACTCACCTATCTCCACCAAATACTTTTGGATACATGTACTTTTGGAGACATGTACATTGATATTTCACTTATAAATGAATGATACATTTCACTTTGTATTTGTTCTTTGGTTTCCACATGTTCTTGTGTCAATCTATTGTGTTGATTTGTGTGGTTATCTATTACTTATGAATGCACTATGTCAAAAGAAAAAACTATTATATCTAACGGTTTCAATGAACTCCCAACATGCACACTAATTGGATATCTAATTAGAAATTGTGATTTTGGATGATCATTACAAGTAAATTCAAAGTTCTTACTCATGTAATTTAATTAAACTAAGTGCAATACAATGTATTTCAGGGTTTCAATGAACTGAATACATGCACACCAATTGGATATATCTAATTAAAAATTGTGAGTTAGGATTATTAAATTACAAGTTAAGTCAACGTTCAAGTGTAATTTAATAAAACCAAGTGCAAGACATGCTTCACATTTCATCAACGAACAACAAAACTATTCAACAAACCTCATGCACCCAATGACTGATCAATCAACATTAAAGGAAATACAATAGAATCCAAAGACCGAGAACCAACTTCATGAATCAACATGATTTGAAGCATAAGTCCCCCGGATTTGAAAAAGTTGAGTTGGACATTAGACTGATTCTGAATTGAGTTATGACAGTAAGATAAGATTAGGGTTAGGATAAGGGTTTCCTTGGTAGGGTTATGGTTATGGGCCATGCATGTTAAACAGTAAACCCTAGTTAGGGTTATGGTTTCCCAAGTTTGACTCTCCTTGGCATGAAATGCATTTTCCAAGTTTGGCCCTTGTTGGCATGAAATGCATTATCCCCTACTAAGCGAAACCCCAGTTTCAGAAACCATCGTATACAGAGGTCACCGAGCAATGGAAAGGTAGGAGAGAGGCCCCCTAGATAAAATCCCATGTCACACAATCAACGGTGTGTTGATCAGAGGCCCAAGCATCGATCTATGGCGAGTTGTAGGTCACCTCCGGATACTGTTTAGGGACACTTGGCGGACTTGTACCTAGTGTGCAAAAAACATCATAGAGCTACAATTTTGAATTCCATGAAATCCTACTAGTGTGTTTGGGTAGGGGAAATATGGAAACTCAAACTGCAGCCCCACCATTTGTGGTTTTCCAAGTTTGGCCGTCGTTGGCATGAAATGCATTCTCCCCTACTAAACGAAACCATAGTTTCAGAAACCACTGTATATGGAGGTCCCTAGGAAATGGACAAGTAGGAGAGCCCCCCCTAGCTAAAATCCCACATAAAAAATGCAATGGAATGGATGGTGCATTGATTGGAGGACAGAGCATCGATCTCTGGAAAGTTGCAGGTCACCTCCAGATATCGTCCAGGGAGACTTGGTGGACTTGTTCCCAGTGCACAAAAACATCACAGAGCCACAATTTTGAATTTCGTTAAGTCCTGCTAGCGTGTTTGGGTAGGGGAAATATGGAAACGCCAACTGCAACCCCATTGTCCATGGATTTCCAAGTTTGGCCCTCATTGGAGTGAAATGCATTGTACCCTACTAAGCGAAACCCTAGTTTCAGAAACCATCGTATAGGGAGGTAACTAGGCAATGGACAGGAGGGAGAGAGGCCCCCTAGCTAAAATACCATGTCATGAATCCAAAGGAATTGATGGTACATTGATTGGAGGCCCTAGCATGAATCTATGGTGAGTTGTAGGTCACCTCTAGATACCGTTCAAGGACAGTTGGTGGACTTGTGCCTGGTGCGCAAAAAACGTCACGGAGCCAAAATTTTGAATTCCGTCAACTCCTGCTAGCATGTTTGGGAAGGGGAAATATGGAAACGACAACTGCAACCCCACCATCTGTTTCTTTCCAAGTTTGGCCCTCGTTGGCATGAAATGATTGGTGTCTAATGTAAATGTAAAATTAAGTTATGTGGTCCCACATGTTAGTGAATCCCCACTTGTAAAGTTAGAGTCATTTATAAATAAGAGTCATCTTATTCATTTCTAAGACACTTCATGTCTTGTATTTGTCCTCTTCGAGTTGCATAGTTAAGAGAAGGAAACTCTTATTTTAGGGTTTCCTCATGAGCTTGTGTGTTAGGGTTTGTTCAGTGTTTCATTGTACTCAGTGTTTTCTAAACATAATTCTTCTAAAAAAGGTTGCTAGGTTTTCTTCCCCATGATGATTTCCTAGGATAAAATGTTGTGTCTCTTATGCATTGTTATTCTTAACTAGATCCTACATGTTAAATTATTTATGTAAATGTTTTAGGTTAAATTTATGCATTGAAGTAATGGTTATAATAAAAAATTTAACATGGTATAAGAGGTGAGATGTCAAGAAGGAAATTATACAAGCCTTAAAATAGAAAGTGATCATTGTGACATCTTGTTTCCATCATCCTAGTTTTATATATCAGCTGAAAATAATTGACAACATGACCTACTTGAAAAATTAGGGGTTTAGTCCTATAAGAGAGCCTACAAAGAACTTTGACATGTATGACCTAAAGAAGTACATGCATGTATTCTAATGTTATGTTTAACACGTGAATGAGATATTGACATGTTCATATGATTGATACTGTCATGATCATATGATTTATATTGACATGATCATGTTCCTAGTATTTACATTATCATTCATAATCTTAGGGTTTATTGATCATATGTAAAATTTGGCATGTTAATTAACTTGATATACAAGAGAACTTTTGGAATATTTATAAATAACATAAACGAAAATTTGGCATACCAAGAACACAAAATTGACATATGCATAAGAAATATACATGGGAAAATTAAAATTATGTAACATATCTCATCATGTTAGATCCCACCTATTATCATAAAACTAAGCCCTCCAGATCATCTCTTATAATCACAAGGACTTCATTAGTGAACCTCTCACATAGCACGTGTGATTGTGGGATATTAAAGAATACCCTTAATGTCAAGAGATATTGACCCAAACTCTTTTTGTTGAAACCCCCTCCCAATACTTAAAAACTCCTCCCCACCCCTTTTTATACCTCAATCCTTATAAACAACCCTACCCACCCCCACCCTAAACCCCTCATCCCCCCAATACCGGCAATATATTGGTTCTATTTTTGATAATTTTAAAACCCACAATATGAACTAATGTGATAGGATATTGGCCAACAAGTGAAGCCCCCGTGCTTATAATGATGGTATCCATTAGTCTCTTGTGCTTTGCATCTGGTAAGAAGTAGCGTACCTTCGATGAATTTTGGCTAGGCATTGTTCGTACCTGGAGATTTGTATTAATGATTAAGTTGGTAAAGTGATACACACTTGCACATGGTTTGTAATCCCTGTAAACATATCCACCCTTCTTTCTTGTATTGTTGTCATGTGTAAGGTATTCACCTTTAACAACCATAGACCCGATTGGGAAGTGGTTGTTTTTGTCGTAAGCCATGGACATAATGAGGGTTTGCTTTCCCTCTATACAACATGCCAACCAATAATCACCACCTCATTCACTATGTTTTGAGAAAACCACTACGTATATGTGCCCTGCATAATATGATTATAGGTATATGATCAAAATATTTTTCGTGTAATACAAGGCCATTAATGTGAGTTTGAATAATACGTAAATAAACAAAAATTTTGTAAGGAAATGCATCATACCGGGTTGTACAAGGTCTGAGACATGATCAAAATCTATAGAAATAGATGATTGGTCTTCTTCTAATGGATTTAATTCAACAAATGCACGTTGATCAAGTGGAATTTCTATGAGATCCCATCCATCAACCCAATCTAATGATTCACACCCATCCTAGTCACCATCACAACAAGGAGGGAAAAAACAAGCGAGTTTTGTGGTCCAAATTTCAAATACTGGGTTATCAGAGCTTCGAACCAAATGAAAGCCATGAGTTCCAGGAAGAGTCTTGCATTCCCATGCATGTGAACGATCGATGTCTACCACCTCCCAAAAAAATATCTCCACATGTCTCTTTCTTGTGGAATATTCTACTCACATAGTTCATTCCTCTCCCATTACTGACATGCACCACCTGACTATAGATTGAGCTTTTCAAATAATAGATACTGTATATAATTTCAATTCCTCTCTTCATAAGGATGTTTTTACACATGCTCTGGCTCCATCATGCTCTCCTTTACCATGCCCAGTCTTAAAATTGTTCCACATATGTGGAACTTTGTAGTTTTTATGTAATGAACACAACCATTGAAATATGTGTGCATTTTTGAATTGACCAGGACATCCATCAAACCAAGTCTAGTGTCGATCCATATATATGTTCCTTCCCTTCAAAGTGATCATAGAACATGATGAAGCAATGCCATACACAGTGGATGTCATGGCACCTATCATAACTTATGTAGAAGTGACATTCCTTCAGAATTTCTCTTTGCTATTTACTGCTATTTGGGCCATTTTTATATGTGATATGCACCATCAAGCCTAACCTGCTCAGAGTGATAATACTGACTTTGGATCTCATTTTGAGGTTGTAGGGTGTAATTATTAGCAAAATCAACAACTGAAAGTATAGTACCACAGGGAAATGTATCTTTGCATATTCTAAACTTCTCATCCCGCCATCGTGCCAAGTGGACATGCTAAACATATTGATGTGTCTTTTCAATAAATTCCTTAACAAAGTCACTAACTTGTACATGTTGACACAAAATGATCTCAATATTAGTTTTTTTTTGTAAGTAAGGAATGAAATGTAACTGTTCAAACATAAATTTATAGATAAATGCATACCTAAGATGTCACCAATTGTATTTTTTTTCTTTCTTTCCCTGGGACTATTTCATAGTTGGTATATTTGAAAATTTTCATGTATGTAATCATATTCCCAAATTCACTGTATCCACTCTCATGCATACATTGGCTCAATAATTCCATTCCAGCACAGTTGGAGCAAGTTCCATCCAAACAAAATTTTGCATAGTATGTTTTCCCCTCAGGCCTATTGCACATGATGCTATGAATGAATTCTCTTGATGAAGTTTGTGGTGTTGTCAGGGACCAATCCTGCACATGGTTAGTATGCAACACACGAGGAATGCACAAAAATGTTTCATAGTAATATTCATATTCTACATGGTATCTACAACAACAAGTGTTACGAAGAGTATTTATTCTAACATACCAGGGCTTACATTTCTCAAAAGATATTTTCCATAAATTCAATTATCTATGTTCATTCCTAAACTTCTCGTATATTTTTGTCTGTGTTATATCAAGAATATGCTTAATATGTGGTTCACGATCCTTTGAACCCCTTCTTAGGTTTAGTAAATCCTTCTCGTTTGAAGAAGGCCTTGTGTGATCATGCCAAAAACTATGCACTAGTCCATTTACTGCATCAACTAGCTTCATGTCATGACGTGGCAACCGACGAATAAAGGAACATAAATCTGTCTGATCGGTTGTGTCAAGATGTTCTCTTCTAATATAATACCTACGAAGGGTTTTTATATTCAAATTAACTAGTTTGGATGTAGGCTTGAGAAAATGAAGGATCCTGGTGTTCTTATTTACAATTGCTTGTGACAACACACGATGAGCCACATTGCGGTCCTTTGAACATGTGTTCTTATCAATTTTACTAAAGGCATCTACTAAGATTTTAACTATATGAGAACTTGGTCTAGAATTCTTTATCATCTTTATCCCTAACATTTTCCTAACAATATTCATGCCCCTAGATTTTAACAATGATAAAAATAATCTACATTTATCTCCATCACATTTAGAAAAAAAATATTTATTTAGTATCTGTTTATTTTGATAAGCAATACTACATTTAGATAGCGTACCTTCAATGGAATTGAGGAGTATTTCATCAACGTGTATATGCTTTAGAGTTCTTCAATGTGTGCTTTCTAATGGAGGTAAGGGGGTTGGAATTCTATCATCTAGCGCATAAACAATACGCTCTGGCATTTCAGTAGTAGCTTGTTGTCCTTCATTCTCTTCTTGGTAGTTGGATGGTAGAATTCCAACATCCTCATCGATGGTCCAGATAACATTTTATTCTTCAACAGTAGGCTCCATGTCCAATGCCTCTTCAATAGTAGGCTCCATGTCCAACGCCTCTTTATTAATTCTTGCACATGATCTAGGAACTAGGAATCAAAATCATCGAAGAATTATTAA
>LPNX010129498.1:157780-203513 GCA_001517045.1 Pseudotsuga menziesii | reverse complement strand
AATTAATGCTCCACTGATGTCAATTAAACTTAGGATAGTGGTTTAACTAGGCCAATTTGACCGAAAGAGTGTGTATGATGGTAAATGTCTCCAACACTCTTCATGAGCTTCATCTTGATATGGTAACTTATCACTTTGAATTCACGTGGGAATTAAAACATCCCGTAATGAGCACCTACGTTTTTCTTCTTGAATACTTCCATGGGGTTCTTGTTAACCAACTATTGTAGAAATTGAAGGTCCCTCTAGTGAATGCTTCCTTTTTTCTTGTGGTGGATTAATAGGATGAATCGTGGTATCCTCTATAATTCGATTTGGATTAGTTTCCAAAGAAAGCCTCTGATTCATCATGTCTATTCTTTTATTTTATTTCTCTTCTTCAATGGCTTCTTGAGGTCTCTTCTACCTTGCTGATTTTATTCCTCAGTTACATACATTCCCCATCACCATAGTGATCAATTCAATATAGTTTGTTTTTGTTGCTCCTTAATTAAAAACTTTCAAACGTTTAGTGCTTTAGAGTTGTAGCTCCTTCAAGGTGCTTCAATCTTTCTTCTCAATTGTTCATATTTCCCATCAAAACAATGATGAATGATAAAATTTACCTTTGGTTCTCTTGAATAATAAGCAAATGAAAGTTAAATCATAAATTGTTCCTCAAGGTGATTCTCTTATACAATTGTGTATATCCACCATCACCATGAAATTGTATTGAAGCTTGATATCTATCCTGTGTGCTCCTCAACCATGAAATATGTCCTCAATGCTGCACTTGCATAGCAAAAAGAATGATGGGGAATGTGTATAGTGAATATTTCCAAAGGCGGGCTCCTGCTCTATTGAAAAAAAACGTGTGATAATCGGTTTTTCTTAAAGACATATTAAATTTGTTGTCGGATAAAAACAGTCCATTGTTTATACAGTCCTAAAATGTACACACGTTATATAAAGTAAAAATGCGTACGCGATATGTAGAAGTAAAACATGCACGCAATATTGTTAAGCACAATAAATATGTTAGGTGCATGGATAAGGAAACGAATAAAATCATAAGAAAACAAATGTTTTCTATGGTTAGATACAAATCAAATGTTTTTAGTGTTCCCTTCTTTTCATGCATATAAATGTTTCTCTGTATACCCCCAATAAACCCTAGATACCGTATTAGAGGAAATTTCAACTCAAAATGGGCCTTTTAACTTTAACTCAAATTCCATGTCATCATGTGTTATCCAATGAAATTGCTTTAAATTTGACATAATGTATAGGTCTTAAACACTTCTTTAATATAAATTTGGGGATAGGTATCATAAAAAAAACTACTTTTTTGTTTGTATTTTTGACATATCTCCCCATGTTTTTACTCAAATTTCGATCGGGAGAGCTCGTTGGATGCGGAATTAAATTTCGTATCCAACCAGTACCCACTCGGCATACTTTTGACGGATCCCTCTACCCCAAAAGCAAGAAATACCTGAAAAAACGTGACAATGACATCATCATCATGTTTTTTTAGGTATTTATTGTTTTTGATGTAGCGGGGTTCATCAAAAGTATGCCGAGTGGGTACTCATTGGATGCGAAATTTAATTCCGCATCCAACAAGCTCTCCCGATCAAAATTTGAGTAAAAACATGGGGAGATATGTCGAAAGTACAAACAAAAAAGTAGTTTTTTTCTTTCCTTCCTCCAAAATTAATAAATATTGTTTTATTATTTTAACTATTATTTTATTAAATTTTTTTAGGAGGCCCATTTTGAGTTCAAATTTCCTCTAATTCCTATCTCTTTCTAAATATACCTCCCTCATTCTCTCTACATCCCTCCCTATATGTTTCTTTCTCTCTCTTACTCCATCCATGTCCATACCAGCCCACTCTCCACCTTCTCTTTATCTTCGCCATTATCCCTCCCTATAGCACTCTCTCCCTTCTTCTCCCTTAGTCACTAACCCTATGTGCCTTTATCCCCCCCCCTTCCCTCTCTCTTAATATTGTATCTGCCCCACCTTCCCTCTCTCTTAATATTTTATCCCTCCCCTCTACCCTCTCTCTCTTACCTTGTATGTGTCTTGGGACCTTAGACATAATAAGGGAGGAAACCTAGGCCTTAGTCCCTAGAAGATGATTAATATATCCATCTAGAGCCAAGAATGATGTGTTGAACAACCTCAATAGATACTTCCATGGTTTCATTTACCTTGAAACGAGGATACTAGTTCCATTATAACATTTTAAGCACTAATTATAGATATTAGGCCCCTTCACATGGGTAGGGCAAAACACTTGGTCCTTAGGCCTTAAAGGAAGTTTTTAACCATTTAGGGCTAAAATTGATGGCTCAAAACACCACACATGACATTGAAAGTGAATCATTTGAATCTTAATAAGGATATGCATGCCATAATAATTTGTTGAGCACTAAGTATGCATCTCAAGGCCATAGAGATGGCCAAGGGAGGAAACTATGGCTGTAGGCCCTAACTAAAGCTTCTAAGCGTCTAAGGATAGGAAGGATTCCTTAAAAAATTACACATTGCATATCATAGATATATTTGGACTATGAATATGGATGTTAGAGGAATTAGGTGGTTTTGAGCAGGAGATATGGGACCTCTGAGACATGATTGAGGGAATATGACATGAAGCACCATAGATGACCTACTCAAGGTATGCTTGGTCTCCGAGAAAATATGCACATGCCTTTAAAAGGTTTGAACATTAGATATGGGTATTAAGGCATCAACATGGTCAAGGGATCCAAGACTCAATCCCTAAATAATACTTTTGGCATCTATGGATACACATGTGCCTTACTCACTATCCGTCTATGCCTTACTCACTATCCCTCCCTGCCTTTGTATTTCCATCTCTCACTATCTCTATGTGTATGTGTGTGTGTATTTCCCCCTTCTCTCTCTCACAACCTCCCTCTCTCTCTCTCTCTTTCTATGTGTGTGTGTGTGTGTCCCTCCCTCACTCCCCATCTCTCAAAACCTCTCACCACCTTATTTATACCTCCATCACTATCCCTCCCTACATCACTCTCTCTCTATTGCTCCTCCCACCCTAGTATATCATTGTTTCTCACACTTCCCCTCCTCTATCTCCCACACAATCTATATCTCTCTCTCTCTCTGTATATATCTACGTGTGTGTGTCCCTCCCTCATTCCCCCTCTCTCATAACCTCTCTCCACCTTCACTATACCTCCCTCCACCACTCTCTCTCTATCACTCACTCCCCCCTCTCTCTATCTCCCCCCCCCCCCTCTCTCTCTTTGTGTGTGTGTATGTCCCCCCCTTCTCTCTTTATATATCTATGTGTTTGTGTCACTCCCTCACCCTCCATCTATTATAGTCTATCTCCACCTTGTATATACCTCCCTCACTATCCCTCCCTCCACATCAATCTCTATATCATTCACCCTCCCTCACTTCTCCTCCTTAGAGCTCTAGCTGGATCAATTTTTTTGAGAACTTTTCTCCATTCCTACTCTACACAAGAAGCATAAGGTTATCATCTCTTCTCACTGCATTCACTAAAGCAACTCAGTCCTCTTTACTGCATTCAAAATGGCCCATCTAGTAGAGTCTCTCACTTCCTTCAACTACCACCAGTGGAAGGAGGACATGGAGGGACTGCTTCACACTAAGAATCTCTTTAGACTCACATAAGAGATAGAGGCGGAGCCAATTCTTAATCATGAAAAAGAAAAGTACTTTAATAGGCTTGATGAAGCTTTTGGATACTTGTCCCTCTTAATATCTCGAGATCTTTGCTTCCACAATAAAGGATTGAAGACTCCAAAGGAGATTTGGGACAAGCTTTCTTCCCTATTTGATAAGCAGGATGAGATGAGGGTCCATCAGCTAGAAAATGAGCTGATCTCTCTTAATCCATCCAACTTTGAAACAATGAATGAATTTTTCACAAAATTCAAGAACCTGCTATACTAGTTGAAGCAATGCAAGGTGGAGAAGGAGAATAATCAGCTCATCCTTTCCATTCTCTCAAAACTCAATGCAGACTACTCAGTATTTGTATCAACCTTTCAAACAGTGAATCTCACCACTCCAAATTGGAATATGCCCACTCTTGATGCTTTCATCCAATCTCTCACTTATGAGAATGACAAGTTGATCCAAATGGGGATCATTCGATCTCCCAAAGATCAAGCACTGGTTGCAAGAGGAGGTAAGGTAGCGAATGACGAAGGGAAGCAAAGAGATGAGTCTCCAATGAAGAAAAAGCAGTGAAATTATCCTTCAGGTTCGAAGAGAAGCAAGAAGAATGGCAAAGGGAAGACCCTTTGTTCCTACTGTGGAAGGGGCTTTCATCCAAATAGATCCTGCATGAGAAGAAAAATTGATGAAATGACTATTCTTCTGAAGAAACATAACATTACTGCACCTGCTAGCACAAGGAAGGATGACCAGAGAGAAGAAATAGAAGACATAGAAGACACTAAATATTGCTTCGAAAAAGGCCATGCACTGAAGGCCAGCTGCTCAACAACATATGTCTTCCTCATTGATTCTGGAGCTTCCAATCATATGGTTGCATCCAGAGAATCATTCTCTTCTTTACAGTCTTTTGATGGTCCTATTATTCAGATGGGAAATCAAAATAAATTTAAAACCAAAGGGAAGGGATCTATCAAGCTTGAACATGGAAGGTTCAAATATGTGTCTATGTCCCCTCCCTAGCTTCAAATCTGTTATCTGTGTACCAGATGACTCATACTGGCTCTC
Organism: Pseudotsuga menziesii; assembly: GCA_001517045.1. Lineage (NCBI taxonomy): Eukaryota > Viridiplantae > Streptophyta > Pinopsida > Pinales > Pinaceae > Pseudotsuga > Pseudotsuga menziesii. The sequence continues at coordinate 198,760 of LPNX010129498.1, read as the reverse complement.
CAAAGTGAGTGATCTTTGGTCCCTCCTCAGTGGAGATCATAGATATCTCTACTAGGAAAATCATAGCAAAGGGTGGTGAAAATCATGCCTCCAAGGCATATGAGTTCTCACACTTCATGCCTTTTTCAGAACCAGTGCACTCTCAAAGGGAAGGTAAAAACATTCCATCTCCTTCTCTTGTAGCTTCCAGTAGTATTGTAGAACCAGTTGTATCAGTTCATGAGATTAAGATTCATTAAGATTCAGATTCAGATTCAGTCCCTACTTCCAAGCAGGAAGCTAGGAAGATGACTTGAAATCCATCTGTCATTTAGAAGATAGAGAAGCTTGCACTATGTCATGCAATATTACCTCCTTTAGAGAGATGCAAAAAATTTCTTGTAAGATGTCACATGGCATGGTTTGATCAGTCACATTGCCTTCAGAATAATAGAGTGGATCATACACCTCTTCAGCTAGAAAGAGGAAAAGGTGACATTCCTCCTTCTTTCCATCAACAGTTTGGGAAAAGAAGGAGAAGTCTACATGCCAGGCCCCAGAATACCTATGCACAGAACACCATTCATGCTGCTTCACTACATCATAGAGATGAAGGTTGCAGCAACATATTTCCAACTTTTTCAAACTTGAATCCATATTCTAGCTACTTAGATATATTTTTTCCCATGTGGTTTTCCCCCCAGCTCCTTGTATTAAGAAGTTACTTTACTTTACTTGATGTAATGGGTGACCTGTGATCTTAGTTACCAAGGCCCAATTTAGGAGCCTCCTATATCAATCCTAAACTGATGCATGCAAGTGAAATCAATGGTAGTAGGACTCAATTAGGGTTCCCAAAAATTTAGTAACTGGAACATGTGCCCCAATTAGGCCAAGTGGACCCATTGGTGCTAGTGACTAAAAATAGACTGGATGGACTCTCGATTTAGACATGAATCTTGATTTAAACATATGACCAAATTGGACAAGGGAGGATTAATAATCCTAACAACCCCCCTAAATTCTAACTTGGAAAATCTATGGGCCCTTGTAACTAATACCATAGGTCACCCATTACATCAAGTAAAGTAAAGTAACTGCTCAATACAAGGAGCTGGGGAAAAAACCATATGCGAAGAAAGCCCCCCCTCTAACTAAGGAGGTAGAATCAATATCAATCTAGTTATTTTGTGCATAGGTTTCCTGGGGCCTAGCATGTGAACCTCTCCATCATTATGTCTAGTGGAATCTTCCTCTTTGGAAGAAGAAAAATATGCTCAACTAAATCAAAAATATAGACAGTTGTTGGATGAAGATTGGACCCATGTAGAGAAATTGAAATCAATTGATAAGTGAGAAAAGGTTCTTGAGGATTCAAACCATGTGAGGAGAAATCAATAAAATGATATGTTTCAGCCATGAAAAAAAACCATGAGTGGTAAAAACAACCCCAAGTGTTAGTAGCAAGTGTCCAGGCGGATGCAGAAAATATTCCTCTTTACCAGTTCTTTGAGGAGATGAGCATGTGACTAAAGATAGAGAAGCCTTGTGACTATGGAGAGAGAATGATTGAGCTAAATAGTATTATATAGCTTCATAAATATCTAATGAATCACAAAATAAAATATCAGCAACCTCATAATAGGAAACTAACACCAAATCCCCAGCAACAATTTTGAGGAAGAATTGTGGTACTTGATATTTCACACCGAAATTGGTGAGAGAAGCTAAAAGAATGAATGAAAGCTCTTGGATTTTAAAAATTGAACCAAATAATATCATTTCAGAAATTAAATCATATATAAATGGGTTCATATCAGATCCAAAACCGTGAAATGAAATCTAATCCCTAGCAGTAGTTTTGAAGGAGACTTCCGGTATTTGTTTCTTCACAAAATTATTGCGAACAACTACAAGCAGTACTATAAGCTTATGAACCTGAAATATTGAACCAAGAAACATAATATAAGATCTAAATAATATCATATAAGATCCAATAAGGTCCATATCAGATCCAAGAGCATGGTCCACCGAGACGGTATATGCATAGTTTTCTTCTTCAAAATTCTGAATTTTGGTGCATGCAATCCTGCAGGAATTTGCTGGAAGATCTAGATCATTTGGAGAGAATGGATCACTCTAGTAATATGATATTTTTCCAAAAATATCCAATGTATTACATATTTTCACATGAGAAGCAACATTAGAGGGAGAGAAATCAAATTTCTCTTCACTTTTGGAAGCAATTACTGGCAAATTTTGCACATAATTCAAAGGAAAATCATTGGAGGACTTTGCTTATTTTTTATCTTGAACAAATTCAATATAGAGATTAGAGGCCGAGAATTTTGGATTATGAATTCTTATGGTGTTGGATGTGCTCTCCAAAATTCTATTATGATCCTCATCAATATTTCCAAAGGTTCTGTCCAATTTTGTCTAGAGATCCTTTGCATATTCGACAGATTTAGTGAGGTAGCGCAATCTAGGAGAGAGAGAAAGAGAAGTTGTTCCAAAATATGCATCACATTCATTCATCCAAGCATTCTCACTCTCAAAAGTCTCTTCACTGAGTCCCATAGACACCCCATAGAGACCTTGTCTCTTCATATATGCAATCATCTTCATCTTCCATTATGAATAGCTTGTGAATGGGGTAATAAGAGGAAATGATGAATTGATTCGAAGTTGTACTTGTAATTACACAAAAAGACAAATTAGGGTTGGAAATCCTACACATTTCAGGTTTTCATCACACTCGGCATAGTTGATCAAGCAACCTTGATCAATAATTCCTTAACTTGGGGTATTAAGTGGTAAACCTTCGGTTTTTGGTGCAGTGCTGGAAGGAGCAATTTTTCTCAAAAAATGATCTAGTAGGAGATATGAGGAGGATAAGTGCCTTGTCCTTTAGAGGCTCTGATACCATATAAAAATTGAGCACATAGATCTATGGATCAACACACAACTCACAAAATAGATCACACAATTTTATTGAGGAATTGAAGAATGAAACAGTGCAAAAGGATTGCAGATGTGAATGCTTTCATCAATCAAAAGTAATTGGATAATAATTACAATGAAGTACAATGGCTAAATAGCCACAAGCAATTTGAATCCATGTGAGGAAATTCAAATTGATTAAACTCTACTTTAATGAATGGTTAACTGACTGTTGCAGCTGCAACTGTTTTCCCCAAATTTTCAAATTTTGGACCCCCTTATGATTTTTAACGTTGCCTAGAATCGTTTGGAGCCATGAACTCTTTTGTCGTGATTTAATCTCAGATTATTTTTGAGGTTAACTCTCTTCCTGTTGTAAAAAATTTCTTATGTCTGAAGCTGCTATGGGTCGTGGAGTTTAGAGTTTGTTTTGTTACCCTTCGAGATGCATTTTCCTCTCGGGAACTTAGTTCTCGTGCTAACCCCTGTTTCGGAAGTCATTTAAACAAATTATCGGCACCATGTTTCCTTAGGGAGCCTCCATTGCAAAAATCGAATGATGACCTTAACTTCTTTGTTGTCGCGTCATTTTGTTTGGCTTGTTCACATTATCGAAGGAGTTAGTCTGTGTATCTTCCGCTCTTGCGGCTCCCAAACAAACTAAGTATCCGACATACAACCGCTCCTCCCGCTGATGCTTTGTCGGGTCTTCATCACCTTTTGTTGGATCGGAGGCCGTAGTCTTTCGTCCTCTGCCCTTGCAGTTGTGTAAAGCACTGAGTGTCCGATGTTGATGTCCTTCCACTCGCCGACTGGGACTTTTTCACTTATATTTTGAGTCTAGCTTTTTCGACATCGATAAACTTAACGGTCTCACGGATCCCATTGTCTGTTAGAGATCCGCCGATGCGGGTGTGGGTAAGACTACCTCAGACGAGGTTTTAGTATTTTAAGCCGCCGATAGGTTTTCTCTCCCCGTCGTTTCGTCAGTTTTAAACCCTTATGGGCGAGACAGTGGTTCTGGCATTTGTTAAGGTTTTTTATGACTAGTCATTTCGTTGATGCATTTTGGTTTTATTGAAAAATACAGTCCTGATTAATGATACATGTCGTGTAATTGCAGATGAACTCAAGAGATTTTTTATAAAAGGGAACTATTTCATTTTCGACTGTGTTTCATTAACTGTGAGAGCATTCTAACTTTCTGAACCTATGTTATTACTTGAATGTTCTCTAGTATATTCTATAATTTTTCCACTATGAGTAATGGAAGTTTTAATTGTTGATGAGCTGCCTTGTCATGTATACTTTAGTCACGTTTGTATGTTTGGTTTTAAGAACAGCTACTTGTGATTTGCCGTAACATATGAATAGTATTGCATTACTCATGAATTAATATCTAGCCCTCTAGAGATAGCCTAGTTAGTATTTGTTTTCTAACGGTGTGTGTGATTTAGATGCTTGTGAGTTTTAAGACGAGAGGTAAGAACCTGCGCATCACATTGTGAATACTCATGGCATTCTTTATGAAGTTTTCATATTAGGTAGGCACGTGCATATCATATTTTATGTCAAAAATACAAAAATATATACGGTGGATCGGGCCGCAACCGGTAAAACTTTTATTTTTGTTACTTGACCTATGGTAGCCGGACCGCAAACCAGATGGATTCCCTACACCAAATAGTCACGGGCTAATTGGGAACGTTGACTGGGGAGAATCTCTTACTGTTGTTTCCTGTGAATTTCCAGGCCTCAACAGCTTTTGGTGCTAGAAGGAGGGTCTCCAGTGCATGGCTAGCTGGGGAAACCCATTTTCCTGAGACTATTCCACTGGTAACAGTTTAGAAAGCGGTGTGTTTCATAATCCAATTCCTGAAGAAGGGGTTAGAGAACATTTGTATTCTGTCGACAACGAATTTGTTAATAATATGAGAAGACACACTAGGGCATATGTGAAGACGATTGGAGGATTGCTGATCATCCCTAAATTGCCCAGAAGAGAATATAAAAGGAAAGATCGTCCTATATTGGAAGACTCAGTGCTGGTTGGGGATTGGGAAGAACTTATAGAAGCAACCTTACAGGAATTTGTATTGCGTTTGAATCAAGTAGGCCCAGATACTCCTCATAGTTCTCCTGTTCACACTCCTATTCGCTCACCCCCTCATTCTCCACCCAGATTCATGGTAGGCGTAAACGAAAATCAACCACCCAACAAACCGAATCCACCACCTTCCTGGAAAGCCAGATCACCTTTAAACCTAACACCTCCGTTGCATGATTTACCTCAATCTTTTGAAAAGATGCTGCTCAAATTTGACCCAAATGAGAAGATACTAGTAGACGACCACTTGCAAAGTTTCTATTTGGAAATAGAAGGGTTAAGGGCTGGCGAGTATGAGGATGTAGTTTGCAGACTTTTCCCACACACCCTCAAAGGAGCTGCAGCATCGTGGTACTTTGGTTTGCCTACAAATTCTATCCCTAATTGGGATACCTTTGAGAGGATTTTTAGAAGTAAGTATGCGACCCAAAAAACTCATGCAGCTCTCATGAAAGGACTATGCACCTTAAAAAAAGAAAGAAAGGAGAAGGTGCATAGTTTAACCCAAAGATTTGCAGCATATCTTAAGAATTTTTCTGAAGCTGACAAACCTTCGGACAAAGTCCTAATTGAATACTATACCTCAGCTTTAGGACCCGAGTTGGCCATGTTTTCCAAAATGAAGGCCAAGCCTACTCTAGTGGAAACCTATGAGGAGGCAGAGAAAGTAGAGGCTGAAAGGGAAAGTATCGAAGATTATCCCGAACGATCAGGAGAGAAAAACGTGGGAAGGAAAACTTTGTTGTTTACTAAGCCTAAGGAGGAGCAATCACCAGATTTTGAAGGAATGGAAAAAATGATGCAGAAGCTTTCTAACAGAATCATAGACTTGGAAAAGGAAAAGGAAGCCCAAAAGTTCTACAAGCCCTATTACAAGAAACGGGAGGATAACAATCAATCCCAACCTCCTTCGCACAATTCGACATCTATGAATTTAACAGAGGTAGGAATGAACAATTTTTGCACTTTCCACCAACAACCCCACTCTAAAAAGAATTGTCCTCAATGGATAAACTCAATGACGTTGGTTATGAATCAACTGTTGGATTCTAAATTAACAGAAGATGAAGATGAAGAAAGGAAAGACAGTAATACATCAACGAAAGAACAAGAGGATGAGACCATGGTCCTATGGGACTGTGTTTCATTATTTGATGCCGATGAAGAAAGGAATTTGGGATACGAGGACGTCATGGAAACAAATGTAACAACAAGAAGCCAAGGGTTGGCTAAAGAAAATAGTCTCATGCTCCCAAAGATTAAAAGGCTTCAAAGGAATGTTAAGAAATTTCAGAATAACTCAGCTAATGAAGTTCCGGAAGTTTTGGCGTGTTCACCAAGCCCAATGAAGGGAAAACAAATAATGGTAAACCAAATCCCACCGAACCTAATATGGAATATGACATTGTGGAGGATATAAAGAAGGTGAGGGTGAATATCTCGTTATTTGAAATGTGTAAGGTGCCACAGTAGAAAGAAAAGCTTTGGAAATCACTTGAAGCATCAGAGGAGGGGCTACCCACCGGCAATCAACCCAAGGAGGAAAAAATTGGAGAAGCAAGCGTAGGAATTAAGTATAAAATCAAGAATCCACCATTTCTCCTCACTTTTGAAAATTTTAACCACAACGCACATAATTGCTTGGTAGACTCAGGGGCATCGGTTAACATTATGCCACTGTCGGTCTGCGAAAGGATAAATGGGCAGCCTAAACCATCCACCTGGAGGGTTGTTCAGTTGGATAGAACGAATGTGAAGGTAATTGGGGAGATGGAGGATGTTCTAGTCCGCTTATCTTCGAATGATAAGGTGTGTCAAGTTATTGATATTGTGGTGGCTGACATACCAGACGCTTATGGGCTTGTTCTGAGCAGGGACTGGTCGAAAAAGCTAAATGGATATTTTTCCTCGGACTGGTCACATCTATGGCTGCCATATAAAGGAAGCCTTAATCAAATCAAAATTTTGAGGGAGTCCCATATGAAATACAACGTTACTTAGTTTGAGGAAAAAAATGAACCAGTAGATTCTATTTTGGGAAATTACTTTATTGAGTTAGAACCAGGAAATTACCAAGTAGAAGAAGCCAGCGACACATCAGACACTCATCCTAATCTCCTTTGGTTTTCACAGGTTGATGAAATCGATTGTAAAATAGTAAACTTAGTAGTAGAAGTAGATTCCCGTACAGTAGTTAGCGATTTTTGGACACTTTTTTTTGACGGATCTAAAACGTTAGAAGGGTCAGGAGCCGGTTGTGTCCTGATAGACCCCGAGAAGAACAAACATTTTCTTTCATGTAGGTTAGAGTTTGAATGTACAAATAACACAGCTGAATATGAAGCATTGGTTCAAGGTTTAAGGAAAGCAATTGAATTAAAGGAAAATAATCTGAAATTTTTTGGAGATTCTGAAATAATTGTAAAACAAATTCGGAATCAAATACATTGCATTTCTCCTCACTTAAAATCTTATCAAAATGAGGTATGGGATTTACTCAAATGTTTTAACGCATTCAATATTATATCATTTCTAAGACTTAAGAATGCAGCAGCTGACTTGCTGGCCACATCAGCTGCTAGGCTTGTGCCCTCTAATAATCGGTGCTCTTTTGAATTGCTTTTTAGGCCCTTGGTTCCAAATATGATTACCAACCTACGAGTGTTTGAAGAATATCAACAGATTATAGAATGCTTAACGAATGACGAGGTATTTAAAGGGGCGATTATTGATGATGAAGAACATCAAGCCGAGCTGAAGTTTGATAATTTCATCCCTAAAGGAGTTAGAACCTTAGAACGGATGCTTGATTTAAATGAAAAATTTAGAAGACCAGCAAACGTGAAGACTCACAGCTCATCTCTACAGTTCGAATTGATAAATTTAGGGACTGAGACAAAGCCTAAATATGTGAATCTTGGAAAATGCTGTTCACCAGCAGAAAGAAATAAGTTCATCGGCCTTTTTAATCAATATAAAGATGTTTTCACTTGGACATACGAATATCTGAAGACATATGACACCAGTATCATCCAGCATGTTATCCCCATCAAATATGGAGTCAAACCTTATCAGCAACCTTTAAGGAAAATGCACCCAAAATTGGAACCTCTAATCTAGAGTGAAGTTAAGAAATTATTGGATGCTAGAATCATTTTTAAGGTTAGACACTTAGAATGGGTCTCAAATCTGGTACCAGTAAGGAAGAAATCTGGAGAAATAGGGCTATTTGTGGATTTCAGAAACTTAAATCACTCTTCGGATAAAGACAATTATCCTGTTCCACCCATGGAGCAACTAATACAAATGGTTTCAGGTTCTGAACTATTTTCTTTATTAGACGGATTTTCAGACTACAATCAAGTATTAGTAGCCGAAGAAGATAGATTGAAAACAACATTTAGAACCAGGTGGGGAACTTTCACTTACATAAGAATGCCCTTTGGGCTTCTAAACACTGGAGCTATGTTCCAGATGGCTATGGACATAGATTTTCATGGTTTGATTGGCCGCAGGGCTGTAGTGTACCTCAATGACATCACGATATTCTCAAAGAGGAGAGAAGAACATGTGTTTCATCTAAAGCATATTTTTGAATGCTGCCGAAAATATGGTATCTCACTCAACCCCAAGAAGTGTGTGTTCGCTGTTACGGAGGGTAAGTTGCTGGGTCACGTAGTTTCAAAGAAGGAAATCTCCATAGACCCAGAAAGGATCAAGGCCATTGAATAGATTCCCTTTCCCCATAATAAAAAGGGCACGCAATCATTTATGGGGACAATAAACTTCATGCGAAGGTTTGTGCCAGATTTCGATCAAATTGTTAAACCTTTGCAAAAAATGGTAAAGCAAAGTGTACAATTCAAGTGGACTGAGGTTGAAAAGAATGCATTCAGTAAGATTAAAACCGCTGTTGTGCATGCACCCTCCCTCAAAATCCCAGATTTCGATAAAGATTTTATTTTGTACACTTTCGCATTTGATGATTCTCTAGCAGCTATGCTTACTTAGAAGGAAGATGGGGGAGATGAATTCCCCATATCTTTTATGAGCACTGGTCTGCAAGGGGCCAAATTGAATTAACCGACTATAGATAAACAAGATTACGCAGTGTTCAAAGAAGTGAAACAATTCAGGCCCTACATACTAAAAAATTGAACCAAGGTAATCGTCCCACACCCAGCTATGAGGTCTCTTTTTGTACAGAAGGAGTTAGGAGAAAGAAGGGGTAATTGGGTAACAACTCTTCAGGAATATGACCTCGAGTTCAAGCAAGATTCTATAGTTAAAGGGCAAGGGTTGTGCAGACTAATGACTGAAAATAGGAACAATGAAGAACATGCTTGGGAAGACGAGGCTGAATTACATTTGATGGATGTATGTCCTCTTTTCACAGCCCTGGAATCTTGGTATCGAGACCTTGTGCATTACCTTCAGATAGGATCGTTTCCAGAACATTGGAATTCTAAGCAAAGAAGAGCACTGCGTCTTAAATCAGCCTCCTATCAAATTATTGAAGGAATATTATTCAGAAAAAATTATGACGGAGTTCTTCTTAGATGCTTAGATAAAGAAGATGCGAAGAAGGTAATGACAGATTTGCATGACGGGCCTGCCGGGGGACATTTTTCAGGAGATACTACAGCTCACAAAATTCTCAGAGCCGGATACTATTGGCCCACAGTTTTCAAAGATGCACACGCCCATGTCAGGAAGTGAGACCTTTGTCAAAGGTGTAGCGGAAGACAAGCTAAAGCACCAGGGCCATTGAAGCCTGTGATAATAACAGAGCCCTTTGAACAATGGGAGTTAGATATCATTGGGGAGATAAAGTCGAATTCTTCCCTGCAACACAATTATATTCTGACAGCAATTGACCACTTCACTCGCTGGGTCAAAGCCATCCCGTTGCGCAAAATAAATGAGAATGCGGTCATAGACTTCTTGCAAGACCATATTATGACCAGGTTTGGAGTTCCAGTTTATTTAGTTTTTGATAATGCTACTTACTTTTCCTCAATAAGATTAACTGCTTTTGCTCATGAGAAAGGGGTTAAGTTGCATCACTCTTCTAATTATTATCCATAGGGAAATGGCTTAGCTGAATCTACCAACAAGAACCTAATTAGGATTTTAAAAAAGACGGTGATAGAAAATCAGAGGAGTTGGCACTCAGCTTTACCAAACGCCCTTTGGGTTGATAGAGTCACCCCCAAGTCTTCGATAGGAGTGTCTCCATATACCCTTGTGTATGGTAAAGAGGCCATTCTACCCCCCAATATCATGCTACCCTCTTCCATAACAACTCAATAATCTATAGGATCGGATAATGAAGTCTTGTAAATGAGGATATATAATCTCTTGAAGGTAAAGGAGTCTCGGTCTAAAACCAGAGAGCACTTTAAGCAACAACAAGAGGTAATAAAAATATGGTTTGATAAACACAAGGCGGGAACAAAAGAATTTGAGGTGGGAGATTTGGTTCTCAAGTGGGACCACCCTCATGATGAGAAAGGAAAACACACGAAATTCCAACAGTTGTGGGTAGGTCCTTTCCAGATTGTGGCAAAGCTTGGCCCTTCAACTTATAAGTTGCAAGATTTACAAGGGTGGGAAGAGAACTTACCAGTAAATGGCTTAGTTCTCAGACCTTATTTTTCCTGAGTTTTGTTTGTGTTCTTCTATGTTGTATATAAATAATATGCCTTGGCCGTCTTCTTTGAGTTATGTAGTTCAGTTTTTGTTTTAGTTTAAATTCTACTGATTTCAATAAAGGAGGCAAACCCACGGTTGCATGGAGAACATCAGATTTTTGGAATGACTAAAATTCTTGGGTATAAGACTGTGTATTACTATTTATCTAAAAGAACTTCTTCCATTTTAGCAGTTTTCTTGAGTAGCTATGTACGCATTGAATTCCTGCTTAACCCTTGTGAAATAAACTAGAATCAAAGGGTCTGGAATACTATTTTGAGGCTCCATCCATGTCACATTTAAAATTTCCTAGGGAGTGACAACAAAGGGCCCATGGAAAAGAAGCAAGGTAAACATTATATTATATATTAATGATCCCATGCCAAGAATTGAATTCCAAAAGGCAGATAAGAGTCGAAAGCTCCTATGAAAGCATTATATATCAAAATGAATGCTAAACCATATAAGTACTAAATTGACGAAAGTTCCTCTCCATTTGTGAGCTGAAACATGAATACATCTCTCACACAAAAGGACACTAGGGATAAAGGAGCCTGAATCAAAATTCAGAAAGAAAGGCATGCAGGAGGACTCATACGAAAAGAACGAAAGTTCAAAAACATGAAAAGTGCAAAATGGCATGGGAATGAGGAACAAATGAATATTTCTATTTACCATATGCTACAATCCCGTGGTGTCCGAGCTGGAAGCTACCTGAAGAAAGAGGTAACAAATGAAATTCATCTTTCGGCCTCAAAAGAGTTATCTTGACTTGAAAATCATGGTTTCCACTCTCCCAAATCAGACTATCATCAATGATTAAAGATACATGTATTTTCCATTTGAGAAATCCAGATAGCTGGAAGAATTCAATAGGCTCATTTGTTGTTAAACAGTCTGTCACTCAAGGAATGATCGTCCAGAGATCTAGGTTTACCAGGTAGTCGCCAATTGTTGTAGCTGCAACTGTTTTCCCCAAATTTTCAAATTTTGGACCCCCTTATGATTTTTAACGTTGCCTAGAATCATTTGGAGCCATGAACTCTTTTGTCGTTCTTTAATCTCGGACTATTTTTGAGGTTAACTCTCTTCCTGTTGTAAAAAATTGCTTATGTCTGAAGCTACTGTGGGTCACAGAGTTTAGAGTTTTTTTTGTTACCCTTCGAGCTGTATTTTCCTCTCGGGAACTTAGTTCCCATGCTAACCACTATTTCAGAAGTCATTTAAACAACTTATCAGCACCATGTTTCCTTAGGGAGCCTCCGTTGCAGAAATCGAATGATGACCTTAACTTGTTTGTTGTCGCGTCATTTTGTTTGGCTTGTTCACATTATCGGAGGAGTTAGTCTGTGTATCTTCCACCCTTGTGGCTCCCAAAAAAACTAAGTATCCGGCATACAACCGCTCCGCTCACCAATTCTTTGTCGGGTCTTCATCACCTTGTGTTGGATCGGAGGCTGTAGTCTTTCCTCCTCTGCCCTTGCGGCTGTGTAAAGCACTGAGTGTCCGACGTTGATGTCCTTCCGCTCATCGACTGGGACTTTTTCACCTAGATTTTGAGTCTATATTTTCCGACACCGATAAACTTAACGGTCTCACGGATCTCGTTTCCTGTTAGAGATCCGTCGATGCAGCTGTGGGTAAGACTACGTCGGCCGAGGTTTTAGTATTTTAAGCCACTGATAGGTTTTCTCTCCCCGTTGTTTTGTCAGTTTTAAACCCTTATGAGCGAGACAGTGGTTCTAGCGTTTATTAAGGTTTTTTATGATAGTATAAGGCCTCTTTTGATGCCTAGTTGTTTCGTTGATGCATTTTGGTTTTATTGAAAAATGCAGTCCTGATTAATGATACATGTCGTGTAATTGCAGATGAACTCAAGAGATTTTTTATAAATTACTACTACAAGAAGACATAGCGGGGAGATGAAGTAGCAGAATCAATGGCGACAAAATCCCAGGCCTAGAAAGATCTGTTAGTTACCAAGCGGATCCCGCTTTGCCGAGTACTCTAAAACGTAACACATGAAGTAAATCATGAGTACTCATAGAAAATACAAAAATGGGGATATTAAACAATTTGGAGGAACCCAAAGGTCACACGGTTGGGGGTAGCCCAAGCGGTTAACTGATTTGGTTTAAATATAGGAAAGTTAGAACTTACAGGGGCTTTTTCTCTGGAAAAAACTTGTGAACCATTGTTTGTAAGAGGAACTACTTCGTTTTACAATAATAAATTACAATTTTTTACCTGTTGGAGAAGGTGCTGGGTGGAATGTTTCAATGCGATAAATGAACAATGTTGAAAGGGAACTATTTCGTTTTCGACTGTGTTTCATTAACTGTGGGAGCGTTCTAACTTTCTGAACCTATGTTCTTACTTGAATGTTCTCTAGTATATTCTATAATTTTTCCACTATGAGTAATGGAAGTTTTAACTGTTGATGAGCTGCCTTGTCATGTATACTTTAGTCACATTTGTATGTTTGGTTTTAAGAACAACTACCTTTGATTTGCTGTAAAATATGAATAGTATTGCATTACTCATGAATTAATATCTAGCTCTCTAGAGATAGCCTAGTTAGTATTTATTTTCTAACGGTGTGTGTGATTTAGATGCTTGTGAGTTTTAAGACGAGAGGTAAGAACCTGCGCATCACATTGTGAATACTCATGGCATTCTTTATCAAGTTTGCATATTAGGTAGGCATGTGCATATCATATTTTAAGTCAAAAATACAAAAATATATACGGTGGATCAGGCCACAACCGGTAAAACTTTTATTTTTGTTACCTAACCTATGGTAGCCGGACCGCAAACCGGACGGATTCCCTACACCAAACAGTCACGGGATAATTGGGAACGTTGACTGGGGAGAATCCCTTGCTGTTGTTGCCTATGAATTTTCAGGCCTCAACAATGACCTTGTCTAAATCATTATCAAAGGATTGAATGGTTAACTGACCTTGTCTAAATCATTATCGGAGTTCATAGGAGTTCTAAATCACAACTCAAGTGCCTAATTTTGTGTGAACTAAGTTGAACTGTCTATGGTAGGTAAGGAATGAACCTCTCTTGCATGCAACCATGCCTACCTAGAGCTAACTAAATGTAGAGGACTATAACTGAATGTAACTGACTCCTAACTGAGCTTGACTAGTCACCAACTCAACTCAACTAACCTGGGTTGGTATCGATACTCCCAGTGGCTCCTAAATTGTAGGTATTGATCTAGGAGGCTCCTAAAATGATGCATGTAAGTAAAATCAGTGGCAACAGGCCTCACTTAGTGTTCCCCACACTTTAGTAACTAGAACATGTGCCCCAATTACGCCAAGTGGACCCATTGGTGCTAGTGACTAAAAATAGACTAGATGGACTCCCGTTTTAGACATGAATCTTGATTTAGACATATGACCAAATTGGACAAGGGAGGATTAATAATCCTAAAATCCCTCACCCTCCCTCTCTCATAGTCTATCTCCACCTTGTATATACCTCCCTCTCTATCCCTCCCTCCACATCACTCTCTATATCATTCACCTCCCCTCCCTCTTTATCGCTCACCCATCCCTCCTTCTCTCTCACACAATCTCTCTCTCTGTGTCTCTTACACTATGTGTGTGTGTGCGTGTGTCTGTCACTTCCCATATATCATAATGTATCTCCTCCTTCACTATACCTCCCTCACTATCCTTCCCTCCATCACTCTCTCTCTCTATTTCTCACCCCTCCCCCTCTCCCTCTATCACTCACCCATCCCCCTCTCTCCCACCTAAAATTTGTCTCTGTGTGTGTTTCCCCCCTTCTCTCACAAGCTCCCTCTATCTCTCACTCTCTCTCCACCTTCTATTTACCTCCCTCTATCAATATCTCTCTCCCTTCTCCCTTAATTACTAGCCCTCCGTGGCATTATCCCTCCCTCCCTCCCTCCCTCTCTGTCTCAACTTGTATCCCTCGCACTCCCTCCCTATCTATTTTCACCCTCCATCTTCATGTTTCTCTCTTTCACAACCTACCTTTCTCTCCATCTCTCAACCCTCCACCCTCTATATTTAACACCATCCATCTCTCTCTCTCTCTCTCTCTCTCTCTCTCTACATGTGTGAACCTGCCCCTTTCTCTCCTTGTGTCTATTCCCCCATCACCCGTCACACACACACACCTTCTATCACTCCCTCAATATCTCTTTCCTTCACTCTATCATCACACCTCCCTCATCCCCTTTCCTCCCTCTCTATCTTATTCTCTCTCACACTCTCTCCATCTCTCTCTCTCTCTCTCTCTCTCTCTATATATATATATATATATTATTCTATGTTTTCAACTTATCCCTTCTCCTCAACCCCCTACCTGATTATGACCCCTATTATATGTTTTATCGCATCTCATTCCCATCTCGTCAATTTTCCCCTCCTTCTCTCTCCTCCAACACATCCTATTCCTCCTCTGATACCCCATATCCACTTTTCCATTCACCAATCCTCTGTCTCATCAAGAAATCACCCACTTCCTCCCCTCCACCTTATCTCTCTTTGTCACTCAAGTCTTATGTACCGATTGTAACCCTATACATCTTCAACACCTCTTTTCCTCCTAATAATTCTCTCAATCCCCACTCCCCTTCACCCTTGTAACCCATAATGTTCCCATTCCATTCATCTTTCTCCACTCAAATTTACAACATCCTCCTAGGACCTTGACCATTCCCAACCCCCTCTCAACTATTAACCATCCCCAATTGAACTTCCAGCATCTTCCTAGGCCCTTGACCCTTCCCCACCCCCTCTAAACTATTATCCATACATTTGATATATTACATATAGTGCTAGATTTTTATCTCTTCAACATGCATTTGCGTGTTTTAGTTATATAGCACGATCACGTTTTGTAGTTATATAATGTGCCCACATTTGTTAATTCTACAAGGTGGGAAATGCAATTTGAATTTAAACATGCCATTTCACTTGCTCGTATATCACCAATATTCCTATGTCTATGGTTTGGAATTTGCTTCGGTAATACTAAACCTGTGCTATGGTATATGATAAACCATAACTAATTGGGCATTTCCCCCATTTTGTGAAGAAGTTGTTATTTACACACTTGTTATAGTATGCTACACACAATCATTTTTGATGAAATCTTAAACATTAATAACATTTTTTTTGCAATTCTAAATATGTAATTTTTATTAAAAAATATTATATTTTCCTATTTGTTTTCAATTTCTATTGTGTCTTAACTCCTTAACTCAAAATACATATTGTTAGTGTTTTTCCCATAACTTTTTCAATTTGTAATCGTTTTAAAAAAAAATTATAGGGTGCACTAGAAGACACTGACCTCTACATTCTATAAAAAACCCATTTCATGATTATTTCATTAAGACCTTCAAAGTATGCACCCACAAAAGACGTACCATTTTTCAAGGAATGATCACTTAGATAATTAAAAAAAAATTAAAACTTACTAATTTTATTTTCAAAAAATAGCGCTACACTAGTGTTATATGTTCTCTACATGCTTGCAAAGTTTTGTATCCTGAAAGCATCATTTAGGCCCTCAAAGGCCGCACCCACAAAAACATATACCTTATCATTTGCCTAAAAAAAGTGACTGTTAGAAAAAAAATGAAATTTGACATAGCTATAAAAAATTTCAATATATAAACCTTGTATATTTGGAAACGTGATTTAATTTCCTACATTTAATCTTTTTTACTGAAATCAAGATATTTTGTGTCAGTATCTAAAAAAACAATTAAGTTGAGGGATTCCTGATTTTTCAGTTTTCTATTGCATCTAACGTACCAAAAGTGACCCTCATTAGCTTGCATTGACCCTTGTAAAATCTTGAAATTGGGCCAAAAATGAAATTTTTTTATGAAGTATATTTGTTACTAACAGGTTTGTCATGCTAACATGAAAGCTATGTAAATATTATGTAGGAAAATTAATAGAAGTGGTTCAAGTTGGAAGTGTAAAGAGTACTATAGAAGCTATGATTCCACTAGAGGGGAAGAGGAAAGGAGGTTTATGGGAGATTAAATCCTATTTCTAAGACTCACTTAGAACTCATTATTTTTCCGCAAGATGCCTTAAATGATCCCATTTACCTCCTTTTTACGATTAAATCTCGATCATCGATTGCACATGTGAGGATGGTGGGAAAATTCTTCTCATGTAGGCATGTGATGAATATACTTCCATGATTGTTGTAAGAGTCCTTTCTTCTATGGTCATAATTTAAGTTAGTTGTTTTTTCACCATCCTCTCATCTCTTTTTGGGTCTATCATCCATTTATCATGCATAGTTTTACACTACGAAGAGTTTTTCTCATGTTTTTATGTTCATTTTTTCCATTACGATACCAAACTATGAAAATAACTAGAAATTCAAATTGTGAAGGAAAAATTGTGAATATTAGAGGAAATAAGATGGTTGTAGGTGATCATAGAGGTTGGGAAAGATAGGAACATTTACCCATTATGTTTTTCTACTCTTGGATGCTTGAAATGACATGGATTAATGTTACATGATGTTCTCCAACAACATACAACAAGCTTGACTCTTTTTGCACACAGTGGTAAGCACTATGAGGGTTGGAATTCATGACATAACTATGGATCAACGAGGAGAAATGCCTTTATTATGTTGTGTGGGGCAGTAGAAGAGAGTGTCATGGCTGGGCAGGTTGAGTGAGAGTATTGTAATTGCTCAGAGGTGATTAGTTTGGCTAAGCATGATAGAAAATGGGTTTTGAGTTGAGAGAGAGAGAGCGAATCCTATAGGTTTTTCATTCACCTTGGTGCCTTCATATCCCAACTTGATGGTGGTATCTATAACTGATACCTACAGTTGGGTGCAAAATCACTCTTACACAACTAGTTGCTTGGATTTTCTTTGTTAAGAGATAAATATTCGTTTGTCTTTGAGTGTGGAATGATTGTTATTACTTCATGTAATGAATATGCTTGTTTATTCATGATGTATGTGTGTATTGAATCTTGGATTTGTTTTTTTTTTTACATTTATGCATTTTCACATACATTTCTTGTTTATGAGTTTGTATTATGGTCAATGGGGTGAAATTTAGAAACTTCAAATTCATAACTACGTCCTATGGTCAAAATGATGGTGGGGATGTTAAAAGTCCACTTAGCCCTTATTTCATTAGGGGATGCTCACGAGGGTCAAAAACACAGATTGAAACTACCAAAATGAATTGCATAATTTCAATAATCACTTCTGAGCTTGCACATAGTAACCAGTACTTCCCTAGAGGTCACCCATCCCAAGACTCCTATGGCTCAAGCATGATTAACTATGAGGAACACCAAGAGGTCATCCATCCCAATAATCCTTTGGATAAAGCACACTTATTTATGGAGTGTTTCCTATAATCAATCCCACTACACAATTCACAAAACCTTAGGAAGTATTGTGCCTTATGAACTATTTATTTAGATCTCCCTTGGCTCTTTTATTTAAGTATTAAGGTACTTCCTTACATGAGCTAACTTTTTAAGGATTTTTTTAGAGTAAATAATTAATCTATGACCCAGATCCAAGAGTATTAGTTGCAACTAACCAATTTTCATGATTTTTAATAGTCCCCTTAACACGCATTACAATAGGAAATGCTTACAAGGTTGAATAAGTGAGATTGAAAGTAGTAAATAGAACTGTATAACATCAATCATCATCTCTAAGGCTTACACTTGGTAATTAGAACTTCCCTAGAGGCCACCCATCCCAAGAATCCTTTAGGTCAAGAGCACTTAACTATGGAATGTTCCCCACAATCAAGCCCACTTAGCTTTCTATCCCATTGCCAAACCTTAGAAAGTAGTGTGCCCCATGAACTATTTAGTTAGAGATACCTTGACTCTTATTTAAAGTATTGACTTGGATTTTCAATCCAACATATGCAATATCATTTTGTGGATTATCTCATAGAGAAAATAATTAATATATGACCTATATCCATGAGTATTAATTGCAATTAACCAATTTCTCATGATTTTAAGTAGTCCACTTAGTTATCATTACATCGGGTAATTCTCATAGGGGTGAAGAAGTGGGATTGAAACTACTAAAATGAATAACATAGAATCCATCATCACCTCTAAGGATTGCAACTTATATATAGGACTTCTTGAGAGGTCACACATCCTAATATTCCTCTATCTCAAGTGCACTTAACTATAGGGAATTCTCCCAAATCAATCCCACTTAGCTTGCTACCCCATTTTCAAAATCTTAGCAATTATTGTGCCTTATAACTATTCAATTAGACCTCCATTGACTATACTATTTAAATACTGAGAGGATTTCAAATCTAACGTATGAGACATCTTTTACTTTGATCTCTATTCCTTTTTCATCAAACATTTTCCAAATTTCATTACATTTTTATCTCTTTAAATTTAAAATCATATCCGATCATACTATATATTTTCTAGTATCTTCCCCCACCCAAATATGAGGGCGAGGGTGCTGGAGTGGGATAGATATTAGATACAAAATATTATAATATATTTTATCTATATATTCCCCCCACTACCATATCAGAGTAGGGGTAGAGGAGATATTAGATGATGGAGGATGGGGGAGATATGAGGGTGGGGTGAGAAGATATATAATTATATATAACATATTAAATTATATTTTCTATAGTATATATCCTTTGTGATGGGGTGGATAAATTATATTGTAATATATCCTTTGTGATGGGGTGGATAAATTATATCATAATATGTTGATCTAACATCTCCCCAATCTTTATCCTTACCCTTACATTTCATCAAATATCTTTCACCACCCTCATCGTCAAGTCTACAATGATGGTACCTTTATACAAACATACTTAATTGTTTAAGAGATACATATGAGGAGTCCCTGTTGTTGATACATGACCATCACAATATTCATTTTCACTTGATAAACCCATCCACAAAACCAAGTAATTATTAATTCTGTATTTTGTAGATTAATTGGTAGTTCATCATTTTTCTTTCCATGGCCTTCTTTCCAAGATATAGAACCTTGAATCAATAATAAATTCATGTTATTTCAAAACAAATGTGATTAATAATCCTCCTTCTTAATATATAAATGGAGAAATATTATGTTCTGTATCGTAAGTGATCTCAATTTTGTCCAAAAATATTGATTCTGTAAGATATCTACATGGTATTCAAATTGGAGCAAGTTTGGTTCGAGACACCATTCATATTCATTCAAGCACATTAGTCAATTTTTTTTTTATCAAAAGAGGAGGAGATTCGATGAACAAACAAAATTTGATCCATGCAGAAGGTTTGGTTATTGAATCACTCCCCAACGATATGTTTTGAGTTCTGACAGATAATGGATGTTAGATTTTGACTCATATTTCAGGTAGGATTCAACGTAATTCCGTACGAATACTACCAGGAGATAGGGTCAAGGTTGAATTAAGTGCTTATGATTTAACCAAAGGACGTATAATATATAGACTGAGAAGCAAATCTTAAAACGATTGAATCGCCTTTTGAACATCTAATAGAGATCAAGAATAATAGATTCAATGGACTCTCTTTCTTAGGGAACAAAATGTAATATGAGCAAATTGGAGGATCACAAATATGAAAATTTATGCTTCTATTCATAGAATTTGTGGAAAATGTCGACCAATTCGTAAACAGAAACAAGTTATGATAATTTGTTCCAATCCGAGACATAAGCAAAAATAGGGGTAATTCTCATGGGGACTTCACTTAGTAAACCTCCCACATAGCACGCGCGATCGTAGGATATTAAAGAATACCCTTAATTTCGAGAGATATTGAACCAAACTCTTTTTTTTGAAACCCCCTCCCAATACTTAAAACCTCGTCCCCACCCCTTTTTATACCTCAATCCTTATAAACCATCCTACCCACCCCCACCTTAAACCCCTCACCCCCCCAATACCTGCAATATATTGGTTCAATTTTTGATAATTTTAAAACCCACAATATGAACTAACCTGATAGGATTTTGTGAATCCCCTGTGGTAATTCTCTTCTATATCAATGAATAGATCTAGCGGTAAAATAGATTTCGATATGCATTTTTTGAACTGAACTCATAATGATTAATATGTAAAAAAATACAAGAAGAATTGGTTCATGCAAGAATGAACATTGAGTACTAAAAAGAGTTATCCACATTCAAGCAAGTTTTAACAATACCATTGTGACTATTACAGATGTACGGGGACAAGTTTTATCTTGATCTTCTGCCGATGCCTGTGTATTCAAAGGCACAAGGAGAGGTACACCATTTGCTGCATAGACTGGAGTAGAAAATGTTATTCATACATTAATGGGTTGGGGTATGGAATGAGTAGAATTTATGGTAAGTGGCCCTGGTCGGGGGAGAGATACAACATTACGAACCATTCGTATAAGTGGCATACTATTAAGTTTTGTATGTGACATAACCCCTATGCCACATAATGGATGTAGACCTCCCAAAAAGAGATGTGTGTAAGAATTGAATGAATTTCAAGAGAAAGAAATGATTTAATGATCTAATCAAATAATCTTGGTATGATTCAAGATGAAATCTCAGTCTCTATTCAGACACTATGATGGAAGTACATCGAATCCAGAGCATACAGTAAGCGTCTTCATTATGGCCATTTTTCTCTATCCCCGCTCTGCAAGGGTCGAGCCGATGCAATAGGCATCACAATGTGAAGAGATTTACTTGGAGAAATAGAAGGAACTTGTATCACACATGTTAAATTGGATAATATAAAACATGAATATTCCATGATAATAGGTATTGAAGAATCAGTACATGATATTTTGGTGAATCTAAAAGAAATTGTAATTAGAAGTGATTCGTACGAAATTCAAGAAGCTTATATCTATATTGTTGGAACCATAAATGTAACTGCTCAAGATATCATATTACCACCTTCTGTGAAAATAATTGATACTACACAACATATAGCTAGACTTACTAAATCAATTACTTATGATATAAGATTATAATTTGAAAAAAATTGTGGATATATTATACATAGTCCAAATAATGATAAGGACGGAATTTTTCCTATAGATGTTGTTTTTATGCCTGTTCGCAATGAGAATTATAGTATTCAATCCTATGGGAGTGGAAATGAAATACAAGAAGTTCTTTTCCTAGAAATATGGACGAATGGGGGGTTAACTCCTAGAGAGGCACTTTATGAAGCATCTTGAAATTTGATAGACTTATTTATTCCCTTCCTGCATGGAGAGGAATAGAACATTGATGGAATGAACAATAAAAAAGGATCTAATATGCCTCCCTTCCCCCTTTCGCACGTATTGATTGATACGAGGGAAACGAGAGACAAAATTGAATTTAAACATATTTTCATTGACCAATTAGAGTTACCCCCCAGAACCTATAACTTCCTTAGAAGAGCGAATATACATACATTATTGGACCTCTTAAATTACAGTCGAGAAGATCTGATGAGAATTGAACACTTTGGGAAGGAATCTGTCGAACAGGTATTGGAAGTTCTATGAAAACGTTTTGCAATTGATCCACCTAGGAATTAGTTTCGGGTTCATTAAATGGTTGGTTCCATTCCATCTCTTAATTTATTTCCTTTCCCCAAGTTCTTCTGGAGAGTCATGAGAATCATTTCATTTCAAATCTTTGATAGATCTCTCTCTATTTCTGGGAATATTTGAAATAAATCTCTGGCAAGTGGGTATATCTAGGGAGATATAATTTTCCTTGAAGCAACTACTCTCTAGATATATGAATAAAAATTTACGTATTTTTTCATTCGACAGTTGGATCAAATTGGAAAATACCTAAAGTTAAAGATTCATCAATAGGAAACTCTACCCCAATACCTAACCAAAGGGCTACTACAGTACCGATCAAGGATACCGTTGTAGCTACTAGACGATGAAATGGATTTTGAGATTGATTCACATTCTCTAGAAAAGGTACAGTCAATGATCCCACGGCTATTGAGCCCATTAAAAGGACACCTAATAATTTTTTAGGTACTGTATGGAGTATTTGGAATATAGGGAAAAGATACCATTCGGGCAATATCTCCAAAGGAGTTGCAAATGGATTTGCTGCTTCACCAATCATGGATGGTTCTAGAACCGCTAAACCGATTGTACATGCAATAGTACCTAGAATTACTACTGGGATCATTCAAGCCAGGTTTCTTTGTTATTGGGATAATTAGATCCCTATGGATCTATCCCCCGAAAGAACTGGACATGCCGATTTTTATCATCCGGCTCGAATAGTAAGTGGAGGGAGTATCACTTTTTTTTTTCTCGTGATGGAAGACGGATTTAAAGAATAGGAAATAATAATGTCTATGATCATCCATCATTGGTAATTTTTTTATTCTAGTTAAATGCTTATTACCCAAGTAAGCTCACAAATTCGATCACGATCAATATGCTTTTTGGACCATCTTAGTCCTTGTAATTTGTGTTTATCACCATGAATATACCTCAATTTCTTTTAGCATACAAGGTATTGACTTGTTATTGATCCGAACTCTCTCCTCCCTTAGATCCCTTCTTTCACTCCGATAGTTTTCCCATCGAAATGGATGCATTTTCATACTATGAAAAGGATAAGTAAAGTCATATGGCCCAATTATTTATTATATGAAAATATT
Source organism: Pseudotsuga menziesii (assembly GCA_001517045.1). Taxonomy (NCBI): domain Eukaryota; kingdom Viridiplantae; phylum Streptophyta; class Pinopsida; order Pinales; family Pinaceae; genus Pseudotsuga; species Pseudotsuga menziesii. The sequence goes on along the minus strand of LPNX010129498.1, from coordinate 175,352 downwards.
ATCCCATTACTGGATCTCACAGAGCCCTTCTTGATTTGGATTCGATCATAGAAAGAATTCTCTTGGAAAGAAACAAATTGACCGATGCTTATCCACCCAGGTGCTAAACTTCCTATTTCTGATAAGGAAATTGGGACAGAGACACATTTCACCAGAAATATTGATGTGGTAGATTGGAGAAAGTATTTGCGTGGCCTAATCAATAGTTCTAGTCACACACTCCCATAATCCATCTTCTCCGTCTGAGAATCTACTCCAATTATTTGTTTGTATTAGATAAATAATACTCCAAAATAGAAAGGAGAAATCCAAAGACCCTATTTTCTATTTTCTATGGATATTCCCATTTTTTAATAAGAAATATTCCTGGGTATGAGATATTCTCGTCGTTTCTCGGAACAATAAGTTATGAATAGTTATTTACAATCTATCTTTCCTCTCTATAAAGGACCTGAAATACCCTGCTTATGGATCAGTAGAAAGTGCATCGACATAAAGACATCGGTAAGAAGGGGTAATATGAAAGTGTGTAAACTATAAAAATGAGTCAAGGTAGATTGACCCACGCTAACACTTCCGCGTAATAACTCTACCAAAGGAGATCCTATTACAGGAATAGCCTCGGGCACACCGGTCACAATTTTAGCTGCCCAATAACCGATTTGATCCCAGGGCAAAGAATAACCAGTTACACCAAAAGATATGGTCAACAAAGCTAAAATTACACCCATGACCCAAGTTAATTCAGGGTTTTTTTTGAATCCACCTGTGAGATAAACATGGAATACATGCAAAATCATCATTAGAACCATCATACTTGCTTACCATCGATGGATTGATCATATTAGCCAACCAAATTTAACCTCAGTCATTAGGTATTGAACAGAGGAAAAATATTTTGTAAAAAGTCATAGCAGAACTAGTAGCTACTTGTACTAAAAAATAGGTAAGTGTGTTCCCTCCTAAACAATAAAATATATTGACATGAGGAGGAACATATTTGCTGGTAATATCATTCGCAATCACCTAAATCTCAAGATGCTCTTCAAACCGATCGTATACTTTATTGAGATAGGTAAACTGAAATTCCCCCTCTGAAAACTGTACATGATAATTTCGCTTCATACGACTTAAACAAGAACACACAAATGATTTTGGACACAAATATATAAATTGGAGAAAATATCGAGATACTTGATGGTTCATTTCCTGACTGACTGGGGAAATGAATATGATTTGAAACAATCCAGTATTTCTATTAGAAGACTCTATAGTGCCAAAATTTCAAGTCTCCTCATCCCTATGATAAATCACTATAGGCCCTTTGAATGATCTTTTACCCTATTTGTGTGATATCAGTTCCATAAAAAAGAAATAATATAGACGATTTATAGGAATTATCTTGTTAAGATCTCAATAGATGAATCAATCCAAACCTCAGATTTCAATTATAACCTGATGATTTTATCAAATCCCCAAAAGTTTCTTTGGGTAATAACCTTTTAATCTTCGCTCACTCAATGAAATATGCTAACTAAGAGAAATAAAATACGATATTATTCTTTGATCATAATTGGCATAATTATGAAAGGGAATAGATCCTTCAATTTATTATAGGAAATACCTCTTTCAATTTCTTTATTGGAATCCTGGTTATGAGGAAATGTAGCTAAAAACCATAGTTCAAATCTTCCTGGAACATATCTATGATAGAACTCGTGCTCTAAAGATTAAATGATCAATTAAATATCCAACGAGGTAGGACCACCTTGATGAAGATAACACATTGGTCTTCTGTACTATAAATATGGATCAATTTCAACAAGTCGCACACCCATATTCCAAAAATCCTTAGAGAAAAGTAATTACACAATCAAACTATTGGAACAAGATAAGCTAAAAACTCAAAGCCCCTATTTGGTTTGAGTTTGGATCCCTCAGTTCTTTTTTTCCTTCCAGATCTCGCTGGGCGGATTTTGGAGTTCCTCTAGCCCCAACTAACCAGAATCCCATCCAATAAAATGGAATAATTATAAATCTCCAAGATAATAGATAGGAATACTACAAATAGAGCCATTGCAAAACCCATAAGAGGAGTAGTTCCCCTAAACTCATTTGGAGGCATATAGGTTAAATGCCCTGGTTTTCTCATAATTAATCTCATGAGTTTTATCTCCTTTCGGTGGGAATGTTTTTATTATTATTATGATATTTTACTAATTTTAATTTGAAGTGTAAGCAGTTTAGTTCCATCTTAACTTCAAATATTTCATGCACAAAAGACAACAGAGAGAACAAATTCGTTGAGGTACAAACCATTTTAGATTGCATGAATATCCTAGATCTCACATGCATATATTTCATTTTTTTTAATTTTTATATATATATATATATTAGGGTCGACCTTGTAAAATCTATTTTTACTTAATACTTTATTGTCTCTATATTGAACACAAAATCACACTTCTCCCTCATAGTGAGTTGTAGAAAGTACTTTCTTAGTGCAATAATGCCACTTGAGCAATTACCATATTTTTTCTAAGAAAAGTGATGCTTTGGTAATACATGGGATGATTCTAAATAATGGATAAATTGAATCTCTTTGAGAAGGAAAATTTTCGTGTTCGTCAACTCATTTTTTTAAAAATTTCAATAATTTGGATATTTTAAAAATGAGTTGAAACCTTTGAAGTAAACTTTTATGATCAAAGCTTCTACCAATTAAATTGAATTATAATTTCCAACAAATGTTTTAATAAAATTTAGAAAAAAATAGTTTATTTATTTAAACTTAAATAAATTAGTAGATTATACATATCAAAGTTACTTTGTCTATAACTCAATAGATTATGTATATCTAGGTCACTTTGTCCAAGTATATTAGGGGAAATTTTAGGAGCAAAATTTTGTCAATTGATTATTTTTGGGTTTTTTTTCAAAACATAAATTTTCTATTTGGTAAAGTTTAGTTTTTAATATCACCTATTTTTACATAAAATATGTTTTTTGTTATAATATTCGTAAAAAATTACTAGTTTCAATAGTAGATCCTATGTTTCATATTTAATATTCGCCTACCTATATATATATATATATATATATATATATTTTTTTTTTTTTTTTTTCAATCCAAAATAATCTATTAGAACATTATACTTAAGTATATTATTATAATCCTTAAAAATACTTAGACTATACTAATATATTTATCATCATTGTATATATTGGTTATCTTGTATAGGTGTGAAGTTTTGGGTTGTAGGATTTCTAGAGAATTTTGGAGAAAAAATGAGCATATCCAAAAACGTTTATAACTTATAACCTCAAAATTAAAAGCAATAAATTCTATCCTATTCTCCTCATAAAAGTGGGGCTTCCCCTCATTGAGAGCATGACTATGACTAGGTACTTGATGTATAAGAACAATATAAATAACATGAGAAACCAAAGGCTTCCTAAAATTTCTTTAAAATCATGTCAAAACCACCTATGACTTAAGCGGGGTTGGCATAAATATGTCCTATCTTAGTTAAACCATTGCGGAATTGATGAAATGTCGCTTTGCAAAATATCAATAATATTAACAGAAAATTTGTGGTGCGATAAGAATTTAGAGGTTAAAAGAAAATTAAGATATTATAAGGAGGTCATTAGCCCTAATATAGAAGATCAAAAGTATCTATTTGTCTTAACTAGTATGAAAAATAAAATTAATATAGCTAAGATAATAATAAACTCTAATGAGCTCCATAATGAAACATGGAATTGGACAGTTCATAAAACTTCATGGGATGTGTTGGTTCAAAATATATCCTATCAAATTTTTCAGCTGTTAGCCAAGTTTGAGTCAAATTTGGTCAAAGATTCTCACCTTCCTAATTTTTTATTTTGATTATTTTGATTGATCTTTAGTACCAGGGTGCATCCATAGAGGTGGGTTACAAGTTTTGGCAAGGAATTTTCGACAAAATGCAAAAAACATACCCTTGATCAAGGTCTCCACACCTTGATTGAGGGTTTAACAACTGCTCGATCGAGGTTTTATACAACCCTCGATCAATGGTTTACCAATAGCTCAATCGAGCTCCTGACCTCGATCGAGATTCTTGTTAAAAAAAATTATAAATAGGGCCGTGGGCAGAGCCGCGACCATTTTCCCGATTTTTCCACAAAAAGCCCTCGATCGAGCAAGCATCTAGACTGAGCTGTTGCAACCCCGAAGACCTTGCACGATCAATTGCACCCCCGAAGACCTCGAATGATCTACCACACAAGCCACGCCCCCTTCCACCATGATGTCGGAGCAGAGAGGTAACCCCCAAACCTTGTTTTTTGAAATTTAAATAGAATTTTAGTTTTTGTTTTAAGTTTTAAAATGTTAGGTTAAAATCGAAAAAATTCATTGTTATAAATGTTTTTAGGTTTGTTTCTTTTGTCTAGTATGTTTGCAATGTGTGCCGGCAAGCATAAATGCTGTTGGTAGCGTTTAAAATATGTTTAAAATTGAAATTTTGTTTTTTATTTAAAAGTAATTTTTTGTTATATATATATTTTCAATCGGTAGCATTTATACTGCAGGTTTAATTTTTAAATCTATGCCCGATAAGTAGAAATGTTCCCAAATTTTTTCAATCCTTCGAGAATACACGAATGATTGAAAAAATTCAAATTTCTATAAATATTCTATCAACCGGTAGTCGTTTATGCTGCCGATTTAATTTTGAAATATGTGCTGGGCGAGCAGAAATGCTGCGCAATTTTTTTCAATCCTCTGATAGTACAAGGAGGATTGAAAAAAATCCAAACCCTAGACGTGAGACATTCATGAACCTTAAACCAATGTAGACATTTATCTAAACAACTCATATTTTCACTTTAAATATATATATTAACTATTAACTATTTAATTAAAATAAATTATAATAATAATTAAAATTAAAATATTATATTAATTCATATTTATATTTCTTATAAATATTTTTTTCATAATAAAATATGATATGTATGTTTAGACTTATTAGTTGACATATTTTGATTTTAGTTTATTGAAAAGTGTACTTATGTATTTTAGTTTTTTTTAAAGCTCAAACAAATGTATGATGAAAATGTGGATTTTTTTTTGTTTTTTTAAGGAAAAAAATATTAATAAAAAAGTGTGCAAATTTAAAAAAAAATCAAATTAAAAAATTAATAGAAATTCATATATTTTTTTAAAGAATACCAAATTAAAAAAGTTAATAGAAATCCATAATTTAAGATAAAATTATATTTTTGATATTTTTTAGAAAAAAAATATTTATATTCAACATTTTGAAATTATAAAATATAGATTTAGAATATTTTAAAATAATAGTAAAATACATTACTAATAAAATATATAAATTTATACATTAAATTATGGTAAATTGGAATTGAAATTTAATTTTTAAAAAATGGATGAAAGAATTTAGATAATTATAATTTTAAAAATTTGTTTAAAATTATATATATATTTTTAAATGTTTATGAAAGAGTTAATGAAATATATAAATTTAAATTTTAGATTTTAGAAAATTAATAGTTTAAAGATTTAAAAAAAATGAAACTATTAATAAAATATAGAAGTTTTGATTTGTACTTATAGAGAAGTGGAACTATATATTTTTGTTTTAAGGAAACTCAAATTTAAGTATTGTGGTTTTTCTTGTATTTCAATAGGAAAAATAAAAATAAATAAAAACAAAGAAATATATAAAACATGAAATTTGTTATTCAAGTGTGAATCAAAACCTAGGACAATATCATAGAATGAGGATAACCTCTTGTAACAAACATACATTCCACCAAAAACAATCCACAAGTAACCAACATTCCCTATGTAGACCAAAAAAACAAGACTAAAGCACAATGCATGAATGAGTTGTACGTAGTGGAAAAAAACCGACATGTTGAACATATTGTTGTATCTTTAGAGAATATCCTTGATGGAATGATTGACTTACAATACCTAGTGGAAAAAATGATATCGACATAAATTATGTGTGTATGTAAAGTTAAAAAAAATGAAATGAAAAGTTAGAGACTGTTACTGGATTGGGATGAAAAGTTAGAGCTTCAAACTAGGCAAAAATCATGAGTCCTAAGAACACTTTTGCATTCACAGACATGACATGAATGATCAAGCTCAACTATCTATGGAAAAAACCTTTACATGTGTCATTTCCTTATTGATTGTGCTCACACTCATGATCATTTTCCCATTATTAATGTGCACCATGTGATGATATACTAATCATCTTTGAATCTACATCTTTACTATTGACATATTTATCATTTATCTTATATTGTATGCTGAATGCATTTACTATGCCTTATTTCATGCATATGCATCTCTACAGCAGGGTTCTTCGGTTCATCGAAGGCAGAGAATTGGTGATCTACGGCCATTCCTCGCCCCAGAGGTCGGTAGAGGAATAGTAAGTATACAATTGTGCATGATGTACTCTTTGTTGTTAGTTAGATCAAATTAAATTGTTTCACATGTCTATATTTAATTATCAACTTGTATGTCTCTATTTTCACAGGTTCTCCTAGGCGTTCTATGCCGACACACGCTCCTGCTGGGGAGATGAGGCGCAACCACTCTGGCAGCCGCTCTTTGCATGTGAGTGTCGAGACTTTAGATATTGTTGGTGTCAGTGGGGAGGTTCCCCATGAGAAAGGTACATTAAATGCATATATATATTTCTTTAAGTTATCAGTACCTTTAATTTATATTGATTTCAAATTCACCTATAGTTGATGTATGTATTTTGACTGACATTATTTTTTCATCTAATTTTTAGGTGCTGCACAATAGGGCATTGACCCTCCCAAGGAAGCACCATGGGAGGATGAGATCACATGTATCATGCTGCAAGACATTACTAGTTAGCGTGAGTGTTGTGGGATAACGTCCTCTCCATTCCATAGGACTCTCCCACATCACGTTCGAAGTGGATGATGTTAGAGGAAGTAGATAATCTACTGAAGGTCTACAGGTTCATCAGACCATTGAGTTCTCTTTGGGTCTCTTCATGTCAGAGAAGAAAGGCCGCAGTGAAGGGTCCTGATAACTGGGTCGTAGTGAGAGATGTAACAACTAGCCATGATGTGAAGGGAGCATTATTTGATATCCCTCTTGACCACACCCCTGGTCAACCACTTAGACTCAAGGAGTTTAAGCTAGAGGCTGCAACACCTTATGTATATGACAGGCTCATTTGAGCATGGGGCATGTTTCCCCACCATGAATAGGTCCCACTATACTTTTCAAAACATATCTATGTAGATTTTGTCCTAGATATGCACCTATATTACACTAGCACACCCTTGAGATTATATGGTGTTGGTGGGTGATACAGTCATGCACGTCCTAGGACTAGGAGAGACCCTGGAGCTCATCTAGAGCTAGAGCCTTTTGGTAGGTTTCCTTGCCAGGACCATACTTAGGAAAGATGATGTAGCTGAGTCATCTTAGCTAGCGACTGAGGAGCATAGTGAATTGGCAGAGGTGACACACATGGAAATGCATGGTACCATAATGGTTGTGCATGTAGATAGATGCAGAGCACCCACTGCACTTGTAGAGCCCGATTTACAATGGGTGTCCAATGATGTTCTCAACATTATTAATCATGACATAGTGTTGCAGTATGCTATCATGTCCCGCGATGGATATTTTGGATTGCAACATAGATGCAGGACTTGAATGATGGGACACGTATATCTTTATTTTTATCATTTGATTGTCATGATTGTAATGTATCCTCAAATGAATCATTTTTTTAACTAATAATTTGCTTTGTGTTAGACCTCCATGTAGGAGCTCGATTTCATGAAGGTCCTGTTTGGCAGTGATGCATCTGTTCGGGGTCCCGCTGCAGTTTCGTCCTCCCATGGTGATGAGGTATGTGTTAACTTTCATCCTAAATTTGAATTTCTTAATTCAAGTCAATTGTTGAACATGGAATATTTTGGTTTGTTCTAACTTTCCTCATTTATCTTGTTAATACTGTAAAGGATAGGGCTAAGGGAATTGCACATGATTCTACAAAGCCTCTCTCGAGTCCTACTCATGACATCCTAATCGACGAGGTACTAGTTATGTATGTTCGAATTGTTCGCATATTTATTTCAGATTATAATTTACATGTTCAAATTGTAATTATCAAGTTCAAATTGTAATTCTCAAGCTCAAATTGTAATTCATTAATATAATTATTTTCATGTCATGGAAACAGATAGAGACACTGGCAGCTGTAGATGAGGGCGTTGAAGTCGTCGTAATGTTTATGGATGAGTGGGATGTCGCTCATCGGTTGGGTCCTTATGAAGGCTCATCTCGACAGATACCCATCCTCCCAAACTTGACACTCAACTTGAGTGAGGTGAGTTCATAGATACGTGTTTCATATATATATTTAAATTTTTGAGTTCTACATGTAATTTAAATATGTGGTATGTAACTCACTTGTAGAGTTCACGGTTTTAAATTATGCAATTCTCAAACCTAGGCAATTTTCTTTTTGATGTGCATGAGCAAGGCCATGGGCATAGTGTAGCTGGCAGTAGTAACCATGATGGTCGATCTCTCGATCAATGGCGTAGGAGTGATTTGTAGACTGTTATTTTTGGACGTTATATATATATATATGGAATTTTTTTGAACATTATGGTCTATTAAATGTTTTAATTATTTGCATTTATAGTTTAAAGTTATTTATGTTTTACAATAATATTGTTATTTAACAATCATTAATGTTTTACAGTCTTACGAAATTGTACAATTTTTCAATTTAATAAATTACACGTTTACAAAATTTACAATGTCTACAAAGTTTACAAGTTTACATGTTCGCAAAATTTCCAATCGAACGCAACTTACAATTTTTAACATAACTTACAATTATAATGTTACAAAATGTACAACTTTACAATGTAAGATCTACTAGGTGCAAATTACATCTATAATGTAAAATTTGATTTCATATTTCAGAAGAAATTTTGATTTGCTACATTTCAAAAGCATGTCAACTATGTCAATGTATCAACAGTGGCATATAAATTTCATTCATCCGACCAATGGGTTATAGGAATGCATGTCTCCATAATACGATCATGGTCAGCTATTGACATCTTCCATCTCTTTGGTTCACCCCTCTTCACCTTGATTTCAATGAGATGTATCCGAGCTACCACCACCAAATGACTGTAGTGACAAGATATATATTCAAGCATGAAATCTTTGTAAATAATATAGTCACCTTGTCTTCTCACTTTTTCAAAAAAGTGGCCCATCACAATTAGGTCACCAACTTGGTATGTGAACTCTCCATCGACATAGGGCCACACCAACTGGCTTTTGATTTGTGTACACCACATCAAAAAGTATGCCACATTTTCCTGGTGGTGCAATTACAACAAATACATCACCTGCATCGATATTTTCAAATATTAAACAAATCTTAAATATATATATGCATGTGTACAAGACTAGAGGTTTAAACATTAAATCAACTATCATGTACCTTTCTTAACCAAATCAGAAACCTCATCATGATATAGTGGAACCACTACCTCATCTGTAATATCCCAAAAATTCATAAAAATTTAAAAAAAATTCAAGTGACATAAAATGTCTAAAGTTGCAGCTAAGTACCTGCTAATGGTTAGTGGAAAATGAAACAGTTTATAAAAGAACATGGGGTCACTTCTTTATAAGAACCTGTAAACTAAAAGGTGTAATCTTAAAAACTTGTGTTAGTGCTATTAATGACTTAGCAGCTGTAATTCTATCAAAGTTAGAAAAGGACTTGCATTTTGCTGCTGCTAGATGTACTGATGTTTATCTTTTGTCAAGTAGGTAAGAATTATTGTGTGTGATCAGGGCTTACTTAGCGTTCATCTAATTCAATTGGACTGCTGGTTCCTTACAGGCTAGCAAGTAAGCGTATGATCCAATAGGGTGTTATTTAAATTCAAGTCGAGAAGCTACTTCCCTAGCATGATTAAGATGGTAGTTTTAGAAAATGTTTTAATATGCTGCTTGTCTTCAAGGAGGTAATTTTAATCTTTTTCTGTCGTTACAACTCCATAGTTTGTATTTATAACTAACTCCATAATGACGTTTTACTAGTTACATAAACATGGGTTTAAACTTTCCAAAAACAAGTACTATCCAAATTTCCTCAAATCGACTGAATATTATACTTTAAGAATCTAAAGAACACTATTATTTTTGTTTACCGTAATGGTTATTTATAATTTCCATAGAGAGCATATAGCTCACAGTTTGGGCTTAAGTTCACTCCATACTATTTGGTGTTTCTCGTAGCTACCTTCACTTCAGGACTCTATAAACGTCCTTCTCTCAATGAATGATCAAGTTACATATGCTTTTAATTATAAATTCATCATTAAGTTGTTAGAGTTTTATTGGGATTTCTTTAACGTTTTTGGTCTTCAGTTAACCAAACACTCCTTAAAAAATAACTCAATTCTAAGTTCCAAGAGTCCATGGCTCTTCTTCTTACTATGGTTATAAGTTACACATGTTCTTCTTACTATTTTCATCAACCCTAGCTAATAAGATAACTATCTACCTTTGATTTATTATCAAAGGAATCTCTAGAATAAACAAAAAGTGTTCATGTTATAACCTATAGTCGATCCCTTAAGTATCGATACATCATGGTTTATATCAAATTATGGGAAATCATATAATGTAAAGTTTGTAATGATCGTTGGTTGATTGTAAATCATTTTGTTGCAGCGCTGACTATGGAACTCTACTCACACTGGAGGAAATATTTAGAAGGACACGTGGGATGGTTTTATCCACACAAGGGTTGACTTATAACTCCAAAACCCTACTCATTTGTTCTGTAGAGTGAGGTTTCCTCCATCTTGTTGGCCGAGCTGAGAGCTCACGGCCATATAAGACCTATAACCACCTTCAAGTTTGACAGCTTGCTTCCATTCCAACGCTGTGACTGTCTTGACAGAGGTCGTGAGTGGTTTTTGGTCTTTAATGGTTGAAGTAGTTTGAAATGAGTGTAGATACTATTATTTCTTCAAGAATCGAGGACTGTGTTTGTCTTGAGCTTGCAAACTAGTTGACAGAGCTCGAGCAAGAGTATTTCTCATTTGGTTGAGTTGATTTTCTTATTTTCCTTTACAATGGTGACTCAGTGTCTTCTTGTCTTCTGACATTGTGCCAACACGATCTAAGGTGGCCATTTTACCTCAGCTTCATTCCAAAACTTTAACAGGTAAAGACTTACACTCATTTCATTTTTAGGATAATTTTTATAAAAAGGGTTTTACAAATTTTAAGAAGGATTTGTAATGATAAGGTTTGTAAACTTGCAAGTCCTTCTCCCGGCTCTGTAGGTGGGAATGAGCTTCTCCTTCAACGTTCCACTTGAGCATTCAATTGGTAAGCCCTGGTTGCAAATGAGGGTTTCTTCCTGCAATTTGTTGTGGTGGTTGGAAGTTAGGTTCTTTGTGGTTGAAAAAGGCACGGCCTCAGTTTACCTATTAGCTTGTTGTTTTTACTTGCTTGATTCTTTATGAGTTCAAAACCCTTAGAGGGTAATTTTTGCAGGGAGGATGAAGGATTATAGTAGCCGTGATAAATAATTTTTAAGTCTAAGCCTTTACAGCCTGAACAATGTAACTTCTTTTACTTCTTTTGATAGAGCTTAGCTCTAAGCCCTACGAGGCTGTTGACCTCTGTCTGGTTAATTTTTAGTTTTTAAAATAGATTTTTAAAGGAAAATAAAAGACTGTTAATCAGTCAGGATTTGTAAATGGATGAAGGGTTTTCACTTGTCAGTAATGTATGGTTACTGTTCGATATATACTATTTTGTTTTAGCTAAGATTTGGATAGGCCGAAGTCTTAACCTATAATTCTAAAGGAAATAAGCCATTTTCTTCCTAATTTATTTTGTTTTTAATAAATGGTTATAGTACTATTTTAATTATTATCGTGTAATTAAAAGGATTTACAGTGCAATGTAATTATGGAAATTTTTACTGTGTTAAGAGTACTATTATTACTCTGTTTGGCTCTTAAGGGTTAATTTTCAAGTATACCCTATCGCTCGGTGAACGAATAAATTTTACATGGAAAATTCTTAGCTACGTTTTATTATTTTCTTTCAAAGATTTTTACAGCTGTTTTAATTCTTAAAAAGGAAGATTTAGGGTAAATACTTCAAGCTTGAGAATAGGATTAATTTTATCTTTCAATAACCTAGGTAGTTGTCTTGAGGTTACAGTAGAAAATTCCGTCTTAATACAGAGACACATATTGTCTGAAAATAAATTATTATAAGATTTTATTGAAAATTATCTTAACCTAAACCCTAAGTGATAGTCTGTTTACTATTCTTATGTTTATTTGTTAAATTGTATCTATTGTATTTATAAAGAATAATAATATTCAAATAGTTCTATATGTAGTATGATTACTAAATATCTTTAAATACCTATGTTTATTTCTTTCCTGAAGTAAATACATTCAATAGATAAAGTGTTTACTGTTTCTTACAGAATAAAATCATAAGCAAACTATATCAGAATTTAGTTACATTTTTCATTCAAGGTTAAATAAGAATCATCATATCTACCTAAACACCCAGCTATACTAGAGTACTGCCTAATCTAGGCATGGAAAAATACAGTATGGAAATCTATTTATATTTATTTCTCATTTAGCATATTTACTACTATTTCTAACATAATCTGTCAATTACTAAGTCCATCAATACACAGTTACTCTTTTCTTCATAAACCCTAATAAAATACTAACATGCCTGTATTTGAAAACTAGTAGACATTTTACTGAAGACAATAAATAAATATAATAACATGAAACAATTAGAACCTGTCAATGATGAGGTGACAACAACTTAAGGAGGCTGTTCCTCCCAACAAAATCCTAGAGAAATCTTAGACTACACTTCCTCAGGATCCTCGAGCCTATTTCTTGGTCCTCTTGGTAGAGTACAGGGTGAAGGATATGTCCTTAAGACCTTCTGTCACTTGACTGGTCCACTTACCTAAGTAATCTAAATTTGCTCATAGTAGTAAGAACCTCAACCTAATAGCTGTAATAAGTTCAGTATCAGCACTTAAGCCCTCAAACTCACTTCAGTAATCCCCTCCATTGAATTTCTCATGAGAAAATTCATTCACTTTGAATGATCACTTCTCAGAGTCAGCCGTCTCAACTGTCTTCAATGGGAAATTTTATAGAAATGCCTAGGTCTTTTGGGCCAGTTTTCATTTAATGAGCCACCTGTTCCAATTCCACTTTCTTTGGGAATCATGACCATAAATATAAGGAAGTTGCCACATGAAACAATTGGAAGTAGTTTGAGGATGCTGACACTTGTCAGTGTACTCTCCACCCAGTCTCCTCTACCAAGTGATCAGTTAGCACTCTTTTAATAGCTTCCCTAAGCTGTTGTCTCATCATTTATTTATTTATAAATAAAATATTTTGAATTACATTAATTATTCTTGACCCTGCTTGGTCATCAATTACAAACTTAGCATAAAATATAACACAATGTTCCTCAAATAACATTAAATTGTTTTTGCAAATTGGGGCATGTGACATCGTCAGTATGCATCTCTTGCCACATCAAAATTGGATGTGGACCATTTGGATTAAGAGGTGCATCTTTCCATTGTTTAACATATGCATCGTTCATGTAATGATAAACCCCCAGTCCATCGGCGTCAATGCAGAACTCACAGAAACACGCATACTTCCTTGTTTCAATGGAAAATATGTCTCCCATGTCTTTACTATGAACTAAATTTAGTTATCTTGTACTAGGTATGGTCTCGCAATACCATGGCATGGAATTATTCACATCACCAAGGGAAACATCCCAAAAAAACCTACATCGAATAAAAAACATCGTATTTATATATATAATAATACAAGCGCATTTATTAAATTCCAATTAAGTTGTTGTTCCTACCTACGCACCGACCTTGCTTGTTCATGATCTTGGTGACCGAAATTTTGTATGCAACAATCAAATACGTCTACTGAGCACTTGAGTTGAGATGCACCATGAATCATTTGGTGCCTCCAAAGTGCTTGTTTCATGCATGCACCTATGCCATCATGCTCACCCTTTCTATACCCTGTTTCAAAAAATCTCTAGGTGTGTCAAATACTTGTCTCTTTGTGAATATGACTCAACCAATAAAACGAGCATGCTAATTTGAACTGCCCTGCACACCCATCTAACCAAATCTAGTGTTCTGTAAATGACGCCCCATTCTTTTTTAATGAATCATAAATCAACCCAAAGCAGCATTGAACAAACAACATGTCATGCTCACGATCATCACTGACATAAAAATGGTATTCCTTGATCACATCGTGTGACTGAGGAGTGCTATCCCTACCATCAATGCTCGCCTGATCATGTCTATACAATACATGTATGAAGATGGAGACTTGGTCAGAGTGATAATACTCACTTTGTATCTCTCTCTGAGGAGAAAATGTGTAATTCTCAGCAAAGTCTACCACCAATAGGATTGTGCCTGGCTCAAAAACCTCACGATAATGCTTAAATTCTAAATCTTGCCACCTAGACCTATGGGAGTGTTTAATGTATTTGTAAATATGACTTTGAAACTTGTCCATGAAGTCTGAAATAGGAATATCATCCTCGAGCAAGTCCATCCTCTTAGATGTAACATGTGAAGAATATGATGGATTCATGGAGACATACTCATATTTTTTCCACTTAACTGTGATATCTAACAATCCAGGGTGTGTTGGATCGATAGGAAACTTTCTACGAAACAATTCCAAATCACCACATTCATGGCATCTTCTCCCACCTACATACCTTTTAAGGAAAAACACATTTTCAGGATTCCTATTGCATAGTATCATAGAAATAAAATCTCACAATGTGTGAGGAGCTGGTTCACCATCTCAATGTTTTTTGCGAAAATCCACAAATGTGTCATAGTATAACCGGAATTCAACGTGGTATCGACAAAAACAAGTGTCCCAAATCGTATTCATCCTAATATACCACAGTTTCAACTTATTGAACACGGCAAATGAGAGATGGACACCAGGATTTGATTCTTTAAATTCCTCGAACAAAGCAACTCTTGTCATCTCCATAACATGATTTCAATGCTTCTTATAAATGCCTCTGCCAGAACGTTGTCATAGGACATGTTTTTGATCTAGTATAGAATGAGAATGTTTGTCCCAATACTTTATCACATTCTCTCTGATGCCCTCTTCCATCCTATCTTTATATGCTTCTCTGCATATAAGAGCCCAACAAGCAGCTTCATCGTTTTCATCTATCTTTACCCTAAATTTAGTGTATTTGTGCAGTGTTTTTCCTGAAATTTGGAGCATCTTCGACATTGTTGCTACCATTCGATTTCTTGATATGCTTCGTGCTACAATAGCAGTTGTAATTTCCTTACGTGCAACACTGATATCAATTTTTCTTGACTTTCCAAATGCAGATAGTGCAGTTGTCATTAGAGGAAATTTCAACTCAAATGGGTATTTTAACACTAATTCAAATTCCATGTCATCATGTGTTAGCCAATGAAATTTCTTTAAATTTGAAATACCGTATAGGTCTTAAACAAATTTTTAATATAAATTTGGGGATAGGTATCATAAAAAAAACTACTTTTTTTGTTTGTATTTTCGACATATCTCCTTGTGCTTTCACTCAAATTTCAATCAGTAGAGCTCCCTGGATGCGAAATTAAATTCTGCATCCAACGAGTACCCACTTGGCATACTTTTGACGGACCCCACTACCCCAAAAACAAGAAATATCTGAAAAATGTGACGATGATGTCATTATCATGTTTTTCCAGGTATTTCTTGTTTTTGGGATAGCGGGGTCCTTCAAAATTTTTCTAAGTGGTTACTCGTTGGATGCGGAATTTAATTTCGCATCCAACAAGCTCTCTCGATCGAAATTTGAGTGAAATCACACAGAGATATGTCGAAAATACGAACAAAGTAGTTTTTTCTTTTCTTCTTCCAAAATTAATAAATATTATTTTATTAGTTTTCTTAGGAGGCCCATTTTTTATTTGAAATTTCCTCTAATGTACATTTTCTTTTGCATTCTCACATGCATTTTTATTTTTAACATCCTTAAAACCCAACAACTTTGTGGCATGTTTCAATTTTTTGTGTTTTATCAATCCATGTAGGGTTTGAGCTTGTGTAATCACTGATTGTAATTGTAAAGTGTTGATTTTATTTGAGATCATCATTGCCATCAATGCTTAAATCCATATGATTCCTAGTCATTTGTACATGACTGTAATGTAATTTAATTGTAATTGTAATTGTAACATGTAATTATTATCATTATCATAATGTAATGTAAAATTGTATTTGTATTTACTCTACCTTACTATCCCATTGACGTAAGGCTGGTGCTTCTGCACATTAATGTGATTGTAATTGCTTNTATACAAATTATGAACTAAAACACTATGAAATTGAATATATGAATATGCAATTTATGAAATTATATGAATATGTGAATACGAGAAATTATACAATTTACATACAATTATGAAATTACATATACATGAATTCATACATGCACATGTACAATGTATATAAGTTTATGAATTAATTACAAAATTACAATTACAAAATTATAATTATATTCTAAATAATTTAACATGTATATATATAAAAATTATGAACTAGAACACTATGAAATTGAATATATAAAAATATACAATATGAAATTAAATATGAATATGTGAATACGAAATTATACAATTTACATACAATTATGAATACATATATATGAATTCATACATGCACATACAAGGTATATAAGTTTATGAATTAATTACAAAATTGTAATTTTACAAAATTATAATTAAATTCTAAACAATTTAACATGTATATATTGAACTAGAACACTATGAAATTGAATATATGAATATGCAATTTATGAAATTATATGAATATGTGAATATGAAATTATGNGAGATCATCATTGTCATCAATGCTTAAAGCCATATGATTCCTAGTCATTTGTACATGATTGTAATGTAATGTAATTGTAATTGTAATTGTAATGTAATTATCATAATTATCATAATGTAATGTAAAATTTGTAATTTGAACACTATTAAAATGCTCATATATGAATATGAAATTAAAATCATATTAAAATCGATGAAATGAGAGACAAGGCTATAGAAAAGATGAAGAAAATAAGTGCAATGATAAGGCTATATATGCATATTCATTTAGAACTAGATATTTTGCTAGAATATTATGCACTATATAATTATATATATTCATCAACCATTCTTTAAATTCATTGGACAACTCTAGAACTACTCATACTATAATACAGTTACTTTGTATATACATAATTTAGTGTAGTGGTTAAACATTTTTTTCAATTCTTTCACAACACATACCATTATTTCACATGTACATAAGTGGTTTTAGAAGGTTGTATATATACATGTACATACAATGTACA
>LPNX010129498.1:131473-156191 GCA_001517045.1 Pseudotsuga menziesii | reverse complement strand
TGAAATTGAATATATTATGTAATATGAAATTATATTAATATATGAATATGAAATTATATGAATTAGATCACTAGAAAAATGAAATTGCATAACTTACAAATAAATTATACCAATATTGTTAACAATAACATTTAATTCTCTAATTATAGGTTGATTTGTAGCTTCTTCATCTCTTAAGATTGCTCATTTTTTGCCCTTTCTTTCTCTCTTATTTCTTCGGTGTTTCTTTAATTCCTAGAATATATTTTACTTCGACACGTTTTACTTCCCATTGTGATCAAGATCAAAAATCCAAATTCATACCTATAAAAATACCTAAACACAATTCACAATTATTTCAAATAGGATAGTCAATTGTGAAAGATAAAATTAGTAACATGTTTATGTATTATGTTTTATGTTTATATACAATTTTGTTTAGGAATTCGGGTGGGAAATGAGGTTAGGAGGGTGGTTGGAATTACATTAATGTCATCATTGCCTAAGTCCATTCCCGAGCATTTTTGTATGTTTTTCTACAAAAGCCATACCTCGATCGAGGCCGTAGCTCGATTGAGGTTTCAACAAACCCTCGATCGAGGGTTAACAAATCCTTGATCAAGGGTTTGATTAAACCCTTGATCAAGGGCCTGTTAAAACCTTGATCGAGGTATTTAAATTCCTCTATCGAGCTTCATACTTCGATCGAGGGCTTGAAAAACAGAGAATTAGCCCTCTTACAGGAAAATTAATGTTTCTCTGTGTCTTCTAGGGGTGTAAACCTTGCCATCCATGGCACACGACTGAGTGGAGTTCATATCGATAGATTCGTCACTGAATCGTCTATCCATTAAGATATCATGCATGTGTTTTGTCATTCATATGGTTTTTTTAATTAGTTCTAAAACTTACACTTAGAAAACTAGACAACAACAATGAAGCATCTCAAAGAAAAACCCGCAGGGTAAAATATACACATCCAAAAATTACTTAATAATGCACAACCCACACATCGACGTTTCCTCTTCAAAAGGTTATCTTTATTTTTTCAATTTTTGAAAAAAGTGAAAAAAATGGGATGGACACACGTGTGTATAAAATGACGCTGAAATCAGATGTGGTCACTTTCGAAAAATAATAAATAATCATATATTGCGAAATAAATTAACAAAAATATATGCAGACCATAGTGCATTTTGTGTAGATCATGCTCACATATATATATATAAATTATTAATGTAAGGTTGAATTATTGGGGTTGGACACAAGCCACTTATTAACTTCTTCAAATTTTTAAGGTCACATAGTTCATTAAATGCAAAATTTCACACATTAAATGACATCGAAATATTAAAAAAAAATATCATTGGGAAGCAAACATAATATTCTACAATTTGTTTTTTTACTTCAAGTCAAAATTCACATGGCATATATGCGTTTCGATGGCTTCTATCTAGCACATGAGTACAAAATCAAGTTTTCATCGCCAAATTTGGCCAAAACGTGTTATCCACCTTCATGAAATCACTCACCAAACTTATATTTCAAGTAAATTTTGTCGCTACAAAAAGTTTGCAAGTTGTGGCAGTGAAATGGATAAATTTCATAAAACATGCGTTGCGGGATCATGCATGCAAGATAAGGCTTGTTTCGATAGAAAAATCCTTACAGCTTGTAATGGATCTACTATAGGAATTTTGACCTCTGGTAACATGCTCAACATTATGATGCTACATAAGCCCTAATATTTGTCTATGCCGCGATTATATTTTCATCATTATGATGAGTCTCACATTGCACTCTCGTCCCTCCACGAGTCAAGGTTATTTCTTTTCAATTGAAAAGTGCCAAAGTTTGACTTTACCTTAAAGACCATTTTTGCTAAATCCAAAGTATTCCCCACATGAGTTCATTTGCATAGATATTTTCAAACCCTCAAATTTTGTGGCAACTCATCAATTTTTCATAATTGCTAAATTATTAATTTGGTGAAGTCCCACAATGTGCCTTTGATTGCATTTGAAAATGTCAAGTTTTCCTTACCACTCTAAAACCAAGCCAAGCCAAATATTAAATAGTAAAAAAATTATATTATTTATAAAATTATTTCATATAGTTTTAAAATAATGTTATCTATTTATTTTATTTAAAAGTATTTGGTTATAAATCATTGTCTTGTGTGGTTTTGCAAAAATATGAGTTTCAGCCATCAATCCCACCACTCCAAGTCATTGAAATCACATGCTACCAAATAGCCGAGTCATAATACAAGCTATCAACTCCATGAGTTTAGAACACCAAGTTAACAGTTATGACTAGGCACTTGATGTATTAGCACAATATAAATAACATGAGAGACCAAAAGCTTCTTAAAATTGCTTCAAAATCTTGTCAAAACCACCTATGACTCAAGCGGGGTTGGCATAAAATGCCCTCTCTTAGTTAAACCATTGCAAAATTGTTGAAATGTCACTTTGCAAAATATAGACAATATTAAAAATATTACTACATAAAGTTTAAAGAGAATTTGTGGCGCAATAAAAAATTTGAGGTTAAAAGAAAATTAAGACATTACAAAGAGGCCATTAACCCTATTATAGAAGCTCAAAAGTATCTATTTGTTTTAACAAGTATGAAGAAGAAAATTAATATGGCCAAGATAAGAATAAACTCTAATGATCTCCATAGTGAAACATGGAGTTGGACAATTCCTAAAACTTCGTGGGATGTATTGGTACCAAAATTTTCAGCTCTCGGTCAAGTTTGGGTCAAATTTGGTCAAAGATTCCCACCTTATTAATTTTTTATTTGGAGCAGGTTGATTCTTCTTCACTACCAAGCTTGTCTTTTAGGTAAATTTTGTCGCTACAAAAAGTTTGCAAGTTCTGCCAGCGAAATGGATAAATTTTATAAAACATGCGTTGTGGGATCACGCGTGTAGGATAAGGCCTGTTTCGGTAGCAAAATCCTTATAACTTGTAATGGATCTCATATATGAATTTGGACCTCTGCTAAGATTCCAACATTATGATGCTACATAAGCTCTAATATTTTCTATGCCATGATTGTATTTCCATCAATACAATGAGTCTCACAATGTACTCTTGTCCCTCCATGAGTTAAGGTTTTTTGTTTTCATTTCAAAAGTGCCAAGTTTGACTTTACTTTAAAGACCATTTTTTCTAAATCCAAAATATTCTCCATATAAGTTCATTTACATAGATATTTTCAAACCCTCAAATTTTGTGCCAACTCATCAATTTCCCATCGTTGCAAAATTATCAATTTGGTGAAATCTCACAATATGCCTTTCTCTGATTTCTTGGCCTCTGTTTGAAAATGTCAAGTTTTCCTTACCACTCTGGAACCAAGCCAAATATTAAATATTAAAAAAGGTTATATTATCTTAAAATTATTTTTTATATTTTTAAAATAAATGTTTTCTAAATTTATTTTAATTAAAAGTTTTGGTTATAAATCATTGTGAGTTTTGGTTATAAATAATTGTCTCGTGTGATTGCACAATTATGAGTTTTAGTCATCGTTCCCACCCACTCACAGTTATTGAAATAAAAAACTACCAAATAGCCTTACCACTCTAAAACCAAGCCAGAGAGTAAATAGTAAAAATGAAATTTCATGGCCTTTGTTTGAAAATGTCAAGTTTTCCTTACCACTCTAAAACCAAGTCAAATATAAAATAGTAAGAAATATATATATATATATATATATATATATTATTTTAAAATGATTTTATATAGTTTTAAAACTAATATTTTCTATTTATTTTATTTAAAAGGATTTGGTTATAAATAGTTGTCTTGTGATTGTTGTAATGTCCCCAAAAATTAAAAAAATAAAATAAATTTATAGGCTAGTAAAAACTACCTAGACGGAACATTATTTACTTATGGAACTCTATCGTACACTTTATGTATCTCTGTTTAGTCGTAATCTGTTCTTACGTTCTGTCATTTATATTCCAGTCGTTACTTTTAATGTATTTTACTTATGATGTTGTACTGTTGTTTACTGCTTAGTAATATGTTTACACTTTTGTCACTTATGTGTCGTCATTGGATTTATGTGCTTCATCCTTTTTGCATTGTTGCACTTGTTAATTATGGAGTCCTAACTTAACTTTGTTTGTGGAAACAAAGTGGGTGGAGTGGCGGGACATGTTCTCCCATGAAGGTTTGAGTTGTAAAGTATTACTTTGTTACGTAGGCTTAGTTCAATCGAACTAAGGCACCTCTTTTATTTACTTATGCAGTTCATTACTTTGCGACAGGATCTAGTGTAAGGTGTGTTGACAGTCTTGATCCTGGAGGGCTTGCTGCTAGTTGTTACGTTGCTTATCGACTCGGTTCTCTAACTTGGTAAGTGCCGTTATCGTCAATGTAGCTATTACGACTAAATTTCTTGTACACAAATTATTCTTCGATATATTTTAACTTCGTTAGTCCATATGTCATTAATACATTTTACGTTCTATCATATATTTTTACTATATACGTATATAACATCTCTTATGTTCTTTTATTTGGCAAGTTATTATATTGGCTTAAGAGTGGACCTTTGATTTTTATGAGGGTTAAAAAGTTAACATGGCATATTGCATATGTCATAGTCACTAAGCATTTATGCTTAACACTTTTAGTATTGGATTTTAATATAAGGCTGTAAGCCTAAAGTGTATATCATTTAACTTATAAGAGGTATGCCTTATGGCTTTACACCTTGGACTAATGCATCCTATGGACTATGTATTATTGTAATCTTACCATCATGCAAACCTTGTAATACATTAATGTTGTGATAGATTTTGGGTGGCGACATAACATATGGTAGAAACCATATGATAGCAGGGTTTAAGCTTTCATGTGGGAGGTGGTCATACATTGTAATGCAACGAAACATAACTATGGAGAGTGGATTTTTGTGTGGCTTTAATGGTTTTCAGCTGGTGCATTCAGTACTCTTGGGAGAGCATGACAACCTTCCCTTAGGCTTGTCTCACGATGGTTGTGTAATGCGTTGTCGTTTGGAGTTTTTGTGTTTTGTCTCTGCGAAGGTGGAAGACCATGGAGGAAACCTACAGACTGTGAGTTATGTCTTCGTTGGGTTTATAAGCCTACACATTTGTTTGGTTTAATGTTTGAGCATGGCCATACTTCTCATATCCATCTTCGATTGTGTTTTGCAGGTCCCGAAAGGGAATGAGGATCAGCATGGCTTCAGCTCTGTGGGATCCCAAACTTTGCACTTGTGGCCATGGTAAGCTTATGAGAAAGTTTTTACTTGCTACCTTTCGGCCCTCTTGGGCATACTGCGCATAGATTTGTTGCTTGGTTGGGGTTTTATGCTATGGGTTTCGATGTTGGGTTTTTAAGATTCGCCTTCGGGCATAATGATTACAGGATTGGATTTTAACAATGTTTTAAAGGCTTCGGTTGTGGAGTGAAGTCGCACTACCTCTGGTTATGTGTATAAATTTGGGTTTGTAAATTTTACTTGGGATGTTAGCAGTGAAGAGAGGAATGTTTGGGCTTATAGCATACTTGGTTTTTGTTTATGTAAATCATGTTTTCATTGGAACCTTTTAGCCATGGGATGCACCATTGCTTGCAATGGTGCGTTAACCCATTGGAATGCCTGTGTAAACTTGTTTATAAATCTTAATATAATGACTGTGTATTTTACTTGGAAATATCTCTGTAAATGGATACATACTATTTTTATTATTTGATTTACCATGGTTTAATCTTATGATGTGCATAACACGTTTTTGCTGCGTTATTCTATTGTTATGGTGGATTTATGTAGGCATTCGCCATCTTGAAGGTTCCATGTGTGACGTTGTTACTTAGCTTGTATTGTAACATATGGACAATGTGGGTATAGGCCATGCCATGAATGGCATGAGCCTTTCCCACAGTGTTGCGATAGTATACCGTAGGGTTAAAAAATGGTAGGACTGTGTATTAACTTAAAACCTGGCCGAGGCCGTGACTTATGTGAGTGTTGTGCATTCATTGGTTTCGTAGAGGCAAGGGTTTAAAGACCCTCGATGGTGTTTTTTGTTTATCATGTATTGGATGTATCTTAATAACCACAACCCGCATACGATTTGATGTATAGCGTGGCTTGTGTAAAAATGGTTATAGGATTTGGTTGTCGTTTTGTATATAAATTACTTATGGTTTGTTATTATGGCTTTTCCTTGGGTCTGGACATCCATGGGAATCGATGTTGTGACCTATGTTGGAAAGCATGGTTTTAATGTAATGAATTGTAATGAATGGTATTTTAATAAATAAAAGAAAAATGGGCTTGCATGCCCACAGGATTCGGTTCCTGTTCCTGTTTGCAATACATCGATTTATGATATGATTTTGATGTTATTTTTAATAGGATATGATTACTGTATAAGATGTATTATTTTAATTTGGAGTATGATAATGTTGATGAGTTATGTAATTTTGTTTATGGTTATGTATAGATGGAAAATAGATAGAACTATGGATTCTTTTGTATGAATTATGAAGAAATATTTGTAAAGGACCACATGGATGGTCACGATGCTTCCTTTGTTTATTTAGTTCTGATACTGATTAGTTTAAAAGCAAAGTTTTGATACTAGTATAANATATATATAAAGTAGTTCTGTTTGTAAGTAATACCCTAACGTATCTATTCAGTATATTTATTTCTTTTAATCTTCCTCTTATGATTAAATCTACTATAATCTGAACCTATCTCTACTGACAAATGTAATATGTCAGTAGAGTTATAAAGAATAGGTGAGCATTAAATAACAGGTCTGGTTTTACCTAGTTTACAGTAATAATTTCTGAATATTGAATGAATACAGAAACAAACTTTAGAGATGAAATCCTAGCTATATACAACCTATGATAACATTTAAATCCCTAGGGAGTAATGAAGAGAATACAAACCCTAGCAGAATCTAGCCAGAAAATCAAATACATAGGGTTAGTAGATACATTGGAAACATTCATCTAACATATCCATCATATAATCTAGAAGATAGCATAGACAGTCTAGGGTTAGATTTTAAGATATGTAACCCTAGAAGATATGGACATAACCATTGTTTCCATAGTTAATAATATATAAAGAGCATTTATATAAAGCAACCAACATTTACCCTAGAAATGAACTTGACTTACTAAGAACTCATACCTGTAATTTTTCTTCCTGAAGCTCCTTTAATTACTGAACTTGCACACTTTTTAACTAACCAACATTATCAATTTAAGACAGATATGATCTCTAATTTTGATGACCAAATCACTTGGGAACTACCACGTTTCTCCCAACCATGACCCGGAACTATTCCTTGTTCTAATATGGATCCCCCTAAGCTGGACTCCAACATGTAAGTAGATTAAAGCTCCTAAGGTAGGATTTTCTAACTGGTATTCAGTTTTGAATCAATCCTATTTTCCTTAGAGGAGAAAGTTCTCTAGGAAAAAAATTGAGAGCAAAAATATGCAAAATAATAATTCTCCAAGATAAAAATTAGAACCCCCAAGGCTTTTCTTGGCTTCAGTCTTTATAGACATAATTTTTTTTAGTCAAAGGGACAGTTAAATCAAGAAACCTTGGTTTCTTGATTTAACCCTTTTTAATTACTGGGGTAATTTTCAATACTTAACCTAGGAACTTTAACTAGTTCCTAGTTAAACTTTCATAGGTATTATACTATTTGTTAATCCTTTAATAATAAATAATAATTGATGGAGCTTCTCTTCTTTCTTTTATTTAATTATATATTAAATCATAATTAATTATTTATACATACTATGTATAAAGTACATAGTATTATAACACTTGTTAACATTTGTCTCTGAGCATCATATACCATGATCCCTCGACTAAATGACACTTCTTCATTAAGTTCAAGTAGGTAGATGGTTTAGGTCTACTAGGCTAGGTAACTCTAAACATCCTTGCATGTTGGATTTCCCTCGTATAACATGGTGGCTCTTCAGTACTTTGATGGGAATACATAAATTCGAAATTTCATTTAATCACTTATAAATAAGTATGATGAGATCAATATTTTTCTCGAGTCGTTTTCACTCAAAAGTTATTAAATTCTTTTCAATAACCCCTAGCGCTTACTGTGGAAATTGAACCCAGGTGTTAGAACAATTACACTCACAACAATTGCCAATTACACATGCAAATTACTCACAAAAGAGACTGAATATGGAGCTGAACACTAATTTGTATTGAATAAGTGTACAATAGCCAACCCTGTGAATTCATAGGATGCCACAATAAATAATTACATGAGAGATTCAAATGCATGAAGATGCCATTCGAATTTAGTCAAAAGCAGGCTTACTAAATCTAAGCAAATCCCCCATAAGTGCATAAAGCACATTCCAAATCTGTCTAGGAGCTCACGAATTGGCAAAAGAAATTAGGCAAGCTAATAGATGGTGGAAGGACAAATCATACATGCTTTTCATAGGAGAAAAGAGTGGAGAATGATGAGGACAAAAAACAAGTTAACTTCACCTAGTCAAACTTTCCCAATTGCCTTAAAACTCAGAAAAAGCAGGCAATAAAGCAGAAAAAATAGACATGCGCTAGGGAGGCCAGGAATAAAGCAGTTTTGATTCCAAGAGGTTTCCCAAGCACTCCGTGACTCAAATTTATCAAGTTTGACGACTATGGATGTGTATATGACAACTTGCATAAGGTGGAACATGGAAACTAAGCAAATAAGACAAAAAATTGATTAATTAATGTCTAAGGTAGCTAACTATGGGTTGATTATTCTAACACCCCCCCTTAAGCCTAACTTATGAGTAATATATCAGAAAATTATAGGGCTTAGCAAGAAGGCTTAGTCACCCTTTACATACTGCATGTCCATTTAACCAAGGAAAGAGGCAAAAACCCAGTGGGAAAAATCCTCCCTTAAACATGGACTGTAAAACAAAATTTGGAAATCTTGTCATCACTCATGTTTTACAGCATGATCAGCAATCCCTAGCAGTGATTTGAGATTGCTGAATGTCTTCTCACAAAAAACTTTGGTGAAGATATCAACTACTTGTTCTGAAGATGAACAGAAGTGTAGGTGAATGGTGCCATCATGCACAAGCTGTCTGATGTAGTGCATATGGATCTCAATGTGTTTGGTTCTCTGCTTCTGAACTGGATCATTGTAGATTTGAATGGTACTCTGATTATCACAATAGATAGTAGTTGAGTATTCTGATTCGAAGCCACACTCTCCAAGTAACCCCTGCAACCATAAACATTGAGTTGCTGCATTTACAACTCCTCTGTACTATGCTTCTATAGATGAGAGTGCAATGGCACTCTGTTTCTTGCTTGACCAACTAATTGGACCTTCTACAAGCATGAACACATATCCTGATGTTGACTTTCGATCTGTGCTGTCACCTGGCCAATCACTGTCAGTAAACCCAATCAAATCAAGATTAGATTTAGCTTTGTAGAAGATCCCATGAGTCCTTGTTCCCTGAACAAAGTTAAGGATCCTTTTGACTGCTTTCCAATGGATCTCATGAGGATGATCCATGTATCTAGAAGCCACAATTACTGCATAAGAAAGATTAGGTCTAGTATGTGTAAGATACAACAAACATCCAATCAATGGCCTATACTGTGTATTGTTTACCATAGGTGAAGAATCAACTTCTTCAAGCTTAACTCCTGAAAGGAAAGGAGTCTTTCTTGGCTTGCAATCCTTCATTTTGAATTTGTTCAACAAATCCAAGGCATACTTGGACTGATATACTTTGATTCCTTCTTTGGTTTGAGCAATCTCGAGACCCAAGAATTGGCTCAACAAGCCCAAATCTGTCATTGAGAAGGCATGGTTCATTGCATCCTTCAAAGAAGCAATTTCATCCTTTGAGCTTCCTGTAATGAGAAGGTCATCAACATACAAAAAAATGATCATTAATGAAGCATGAATCAGCTTCAAATAGACATTTGGATCTGATTTGCATTGAAAAAAATTCAGTGATAGCAGAAAGCTATCAATCTTGGCATACCAAGCCCTGGGGGGTTGCTTAAGCCCATACAATGACTTCTTTAGCCTGCACACAAGAGATGGGTTAGTATAAAATCCTTGAGGCTGCTGCATGTATATCTCTTCAGTGAGATCTCCATTTAGGAAAGCACACTTCACATCAATGTGGTGTACCTCCCATTGCTTTGAAGCTGCAATGGCTAAGGCTAGCCTGATGGAGTCCATCTTTGCCACTGGTGCAAAGGTATCATTGTAGTCTATGCCATGAACCTGTGAGTAGCCCTTGGCTACCAATATGGCCTTGTACTTCAAGGGTGAACCATCAGTAGAAAATTTGGTTTTGTACACCCACTTACAATGAACTAGCTTCTTCCCTGGGGGAAGATCAACCAACTCCCAAGTGTTGCTCTTCTGGAGCGAGCTGAACTCTTCTTCCATGGATGTTTGCCATATTGGATCTTTTGCTACATATTCATATGTCTATGGATCTGATTCAATCATCATATAGCATTTCTCTGCAAACATAGGATCTTTCATGCACAAAGCACTCTCAAACTGAGATCTAGTCCTCCTAGGATCATTAGGATTTCCAGCTAGTTCTCTAGCTGCATGAATGGTCTTGGATGCCCATTTTGGCCTTGTAGGACTGTTAGGATCTGAAATCAAATAATCATTATCAGACATATTAGAATCAACATGTTCAACTATCTCTTCACTTACATT
Organism: Pseudotsuga menziesii; assembly: GCA_001517045.1. Classification (NCBI taxonomy): domain Eukaryota; kingdom Viridiplantae; phylum Streptophyta; class Pinopsida; order Pinales; family Pinaceae; genus Pseudotsuga; species Pseudotsuga menziesii. The sequence goes on along the minus strand of LPNX010129498.1, from coordinate 145,444 downwards.
CAGAGGTTCTGGTGGTGAAGAGGATTCTCCAACTTCCACTGCTGCTAGGGGCTCTTCTTGAAACTGAACACACTTTTCAATGAAGGCCTTGTTTGTGCTCAAATTGATCAGCTTGTACCCTTTTGAATATTTAGAGTACCCAAAAAATAGACACTCTTGGCTTTGGGGCTGCAAAGCCTTTCTCTTTTTTGTTGGAATTCTAGCCCAAGCCCTTGAGCCAAAAATCTTGAAATGAGTCACATCTGGCTTGTGCCCACTCCATGCTTTGAAAGGAGTCATACCATCAAGATTTTTATGAGGCACCCTATTCTGGATATAGGCTGCACAGTTTATATCTTCAGCCCAGTACTTTGGTGGCAAAGTCTTAGCCTCCATCATGCAGGTTGCCATCTCTTTCAGTGATCTGTTATTCCTCTCAGCAACACCATTCTACTGTGGTGTGTAAGGGATAGAATGCTGCATATGAATACCTGCATTTGCACAATATTGAATAAACTCAGACTTGACATACTCACCACCATTGTCAGATCTGAGGACTTTGAGTTTCCTCCCAAACTGGTTTTCAACCAAAGCCTTAAAGACTTTGAAGAGGCCAAAAACTTCAGACTTGTGTTTCAGGAAGTAAACCCAGCAATACATAGAAAAGTCATGTATGAATGTCAATGCATATTTGGACAGACTCATTGACATATGAGTAAATGGGCCAACAACATCACTATGGATCAACTCAAGAGGTGTAGAGGTTCTCTCATGACTAGCTTTCTCAAATTTATGCTCTGGGTGTTTTCCTAGGATGCAACATTGACAAACTCCTTTGGAAAACTTAATCTTTGGTAACCCTATGACCATTTATTTTTCACTAAGATCAGAAAGATACTTGTAATTTAGGTGGCCAAATATTTCATGCCAAATCTTGCTTGCCTCATTAGCATTAATCAGAAGAGCAGATGGGTTTGAGTAGGGTAGGAAGTGTGAGAACATGTATACCTTCGAAGTGTGATTTGCAACTATTTTTGCAATGACTTTACCACTTGAGATCTCTGTGATCTCAACTTCATCAGGGGAGAACATGACGTTCTTTGGAGACCTTGTGTGGGTCATCTGATACACTGATAAGAGGTTAGAGGCAAGACTTGGAACATACAACACATTGTTGAACTTACCATGGTCAAGATCAATCCTCCCTTTTCCCAAACTTTCAGTGAGAGAGTCATCTCCCAGTACTATTGGTGGACCTTTTGACATTTCAAGTGAGGTGAATGCCTCCTTGGTCGAAACCATATGTCTTGAAGCTCCAAAATCAATGATGAAACTAGGTGAGCTTGATGTGCTAGCAACCAATGCATGAACTCTTTCTCTGTCTTCTGAACTTGATCCTCCTTCCCTCTTCTTTGAGCTATCTGGAAGGGAGATGCCATTCTTCTCCAGAAGTTGGGTCAGCATGTCTATTTTCTTCTTCATGCATGAGCTTTCAGAATGATTTCCCTTACTACAGTATGTGCACTTGCTCATTTCTCCTTTGTTGTTCTTCTTCTGGGGGTTCTTCTTGGAACCTTGAGGCTCCTCCGGAGACTTGTTCTTGTCTCTCTTTTGCTCAGGTGGCTTTTTAGCTTTCTTCTTGCTTTTTGAATCCACCCTCGAATCTTCAGCAACCAAAGCTTGGTCTTTGGATGGCTTGATGGTGCCCATCATCACCAATTTATATTGTTCTTGTGTGAGAGGTTCCATGAAATATGCAAGGCTAGGCATTTTCCAGGCTCGAGCTGTCAACTTTGTGGCATAGAAGGTCGAAAGAAACACTGAATAGTGAGGGCCAAGCTTTGAGAGTATGGCCAAGACCAGCTGATCATCCTTCTTTTTGATCCCACATTGTTTTAGCTGCAAAACAAGTGCTTTGAACTTGGAAAAATAGAGTTGCAGGGATTCAAAGCTATTGGGACTCAAGGAGATCAATTCATTTTCAATTTTATGTCCCCTCATCTCATCTGTCTTTCCAAAAATATCAACAAGATTCTCCCATACTTCATTCGGTGATGTCAATCCATCAAGATTGAAAAGGAGGTCTCTGGATATACTCAGACACAGGAGACCATAGGCCTCATCCCTCCTGTTCTGCCATTTAATCTTCTTTGCAGCTGCATTGGCCTCTGCTTCTATTGCCATAGTCACTCTGTAGAGGCATTTCACTCTCAACAGTATCTCCATCTCTGCTTTCCATTCAAAGAAGTTAAATGGATTCAAAATGATCTTTTGAGATTGATCCATAGCTCAGAAATTGTCCCGTCAGTCAGCAGAATGCTCCCAGTCAATGATGTCGAAACTGAAAAACAAATTGGAAGGATAGAAATCGATGTACAAAGGATTTGATACCATGTGGAAATTGAACCCTGGTGTTAGAACAATTACACTCACAACAATTGCCAATTGCACATGCAAATTACTCACAAAAGAGACTGAATATGGAGATGAACACTAATTTGTATTGAATAAGTGTACAATAGCCAACCTTGTGAAGTCATAGGCTGCCACAATAAATAATTACATGAGAGATTCGAATGCATGAATATGCCATTGGAATTTAGTCAAAAGCAGGCTTACTAAATCTAAGCAAATCCCCCATTGGTGCATAAAGCACATTCCAAATCTGTCTAGGAGCTCACGAATTGGAAAAAGCAATTAGGCAAGCTAATATATGGTGGAAGGACAAATCATACATGCTTTTCATAGGATAAAAGAGTGGAGGATGATGAGGACAAAAAACAAGTTAACTTCACCTAGTCAAACTTTCCCAATTGCCTTAAAACTCAGAAAAAGCAGGCAATAAAGCAGAAAAAACAAGCATGCGCTAGGGAGGCCAGGAATAAAGCAGATTTGATTCCAAGAGGTTTCCCAAGTGCTCCATGACTCAAATTTAGCAAGTTTGACCACTATGGATGTGTAGATGACAACTTGCATAAGGTGGGATATGGAAACTAGGCAAATAAGACAAAAAAATGGATTAATTAATGTCTAAGGTAGATAACTATGGGTTGATTATTCTAACACTTACCAGATCCCATACTCAACGCATGTAGTAGGGAGTTACAAACATAGTGCAATTCTAGAGCTTTCGCTCAACACTAAATGCTAGGATGTATTTGTTCGATACACCTAGGGATATAATGGTCAAGGATCTGATGCTCCAGAGCTTATGCTCAACATCAACACAAAAGGCTCCACGGCTTATGCCCAACACATCCAATTATTTTCTCATGTGTTCTAGAGCTTCTCTCTCAACACAAAGGTAAGTACTCACGTGTTCTAGAGCTTCTCGCTCAACACAAAAAATCTCGTCAATCATGTGCTTCAAGTTCCACACCCAACACAAACAAGCATATACATATATAATCAATAATTCTATTATGCCCAATATATAAAACAAATCATCATGTTCATATGTAGTGGGGTCCTTGACCCAATATAAAATAAAACATCAAGATAACCATCATAATCAATAGACACATGCCTATAAGTGTTAGGTCCAAAATTTAGGATATTACACTTGTATAATTATGAGTTTCAGTCATCCTTCCCATCCTTCCCACCACTCAAAGTTATTGAAATGACAAACTACCAAATAGCTTTACCACTCTAAAACCAATCCAAATAGTAAATAGTAAAAAAAAGCCTTATCACTCTAAAACCAAGCCAAATAGTAAATAGTAAAAAATGGAATTTCTTGGCTTCTATTTGAAAATGTCAAAAACTGTTTTGCTTACCACTCTAAAACCAAGCCAAATATTAAATAGTAAAAAAAATTATATTATTTAATTTCGTCGAGAGACGCATTCTACAGGCCACCCATTAGGCGAGGACGTGTAACTCCTTCCATGGTTATAATAGGCTTATAGTCAGCTCAAATAAAAATAAAAAGAAAACAAAATAATCTGAATATGCCAAAACATTAGTCGGCTTGATAAAAATAAAGTTAATATCAAAACATAATAAAAAAAATAAAGGCAATTATAAATTCATATATGAAGTGTGTTGAGGTTTCAACATGCTTAAGATTCCATTTTAAACTAACTAAATCACATAAACTTTTTATTTTAAAAAAAATTCCATAAAATTTCTTTCTGATAAAGAAATATCACGATATTAAACACAATTACTATTAATTTTTTCCAATGATCAATGTGATAATTTGTAACATCCCCAAGTCAATAAATATTTTCCCCATCAAAAGACAAATTATACCTTCAATACAACCATATAACTACTGCTTCGCTCAAAGCGTTCCTCTAGAGTTTAGATTTGCTTATCAAGATATGCTTGTAGCCTTGTTAATTATTCATGACACATATGTTTAAATAATTCGAAATACATGGCAAATTTTTTTATGCATTATCATCTTTCTAACAGTCCTTTGGATTATAGTTTTCCAATGAAGGATTTACCTTGTAACTATAACATCATACACCCCCATTTATGGTACAATTAATAACATAACTTTGTGATCTAGACCTCATACATACAGTGCATTCCAATTTTACATGAATATGTTTGTTCTCAATAGAGGAATTTTATACGCAACTTCCAACTATCATTTTATAACATACTCAAATTCCTTTAACCATATCTCAACATACATTGGCTTGCGACTAACATATGGGTCTCTTAAATGATTGAATTCACTATTTTAATCGTTCATATTTAGCCATAATGTATCCATCATCAAAGATAAATACTATTCATTATTTATTTCTAACTACTGAATCATAAGAGGTACACTTTCATTCATATCAATAGCACATTTTATAATCTTCAAATACTTTGTTGTGTTGATGACAATATCTTTAATGTAATTCCAATTATTTTTCATAACTTAAGAGGTGTATTCCACAAGCATTTCATCATCAAAGTTCCTTTAAACGATACTAGTGTGCAGACATGAAATCATTATGATACCAATAACATTCCTCGATTTATCATTTCTAAGGTATTCAATCAATCGACAAGGTTGCAGAGAAAAAGGATAAGTACACAAAACAATACAAGGAAACTACAACATTTAGACACAAAACAAGAGAAACGCCAATGTATGTGGTTCACCCAATCCATGGGTTACGTCCACAAAACTATCACATCCTGTGACATCTATTTTTATTGATAGGTTACAACCCGCAACATCATTGTTGCCATACTTTCTTTCCGTCTTGCTTATAGACTCTCTCACTGGGAGTATTTCAAATCTATTCGCTACAACAGGAGTTTTATATTATTTAACAATTATTCCATATCCTTACAAGTTTACTATCCAAATTCAGCATCCCTACCTCCTTGATTCACAGTGCTGGTACATATAAACATAGAAGGTGAAAGGTCAAGGTAAAATTATAGATCCACATCCTGCATTTAGAAGCCATGGGGTATGCTAGACTTTAGCACATAAGCAGTACCTAAATCACAACTATGGTTTAACTAGATTTGTATTGAAACTCCAAAACGAAAACATGGATTTTTATATCCATACTAAAAAAAATAGTCAAGTATAAGTATAGATCGCAGCTATTTGAGCTATCTAAATCTGTAATGAAACCCAAAAATGCACACAGAGATTCGCTATATCCATACTCAACAAAACAATCCAGTAAAATCCAAATTGCAGCTATGGTCTGTCTAGAACTGTAATGAAACTCTTGAATGCAAGACTGAACGTGGAACTACTGGACACACATAATCAACCCCGAGATGAAAATGGAAAACAACAACAATACCCACAGAATTGTAGTGACCTCCACCTATCCCTATCGACATCAGCCAGAACAAGCCAAGAAACAGTTATACGTGCAACAAAATCTCTCTGAACCCTAGCTTGGAGTCCTTCGAACATTAGCTTATGAAAATAAAGAAACTCCAACCGGAGTAATACCTCCCAGTGGGCACTATATGTCCCTGCAAAGACATTCTAACATTTTATCTAAACCACCAAACAATCAAATCAATACAAAATCATTGATTATTTATAGTCAATACTTTGAAATTATTTACAATATTTATAATATAAATGAGCGAGAAATTTAAGGGTAGATATGAGTGAGCAGGATCATTGATTTGTCTACATTTTTATTCAGATGGTTGATGAGCTTCCTGAGACCAGCATTATATGCCATATCTAGCTGATTTGGGGCTTGCGTTTGAACACGACTATTCATATTTCTAAACTTGCATCTTTTTTTATGGTTATTTATTAATCTGTCATAGTAATGTAGGGACTGAAACACAGTCTCATAAGAGATTAATAACATTAAGGCATGAAAATGGTGTAATTGTGCTATAGAATGAGTAGCCACTCTATATATTCACATAAAGAATGAGTAACACAATACAATGATCATGCTGCAAGCATGAATGACAAGAGGTCATTCAAATTGAATGAGTGAGTCTAGCTTAACTGAATGTAAGCCACAATCAACACTCAAGTTATCCACTGATCAAAACCCTAATTGACTCAACTGAGCCCAACTGAAATTAGAGTGCAATAAATGACCGATTCTAACTGAAAGTAGCTTAGACACATGTCACTGTAAGCTAACCAACAAGTGGTAGCACATCAATAACTCCAATGAACCCTGATGAGGTTAACGTAAGTGTAACTGATCATCAGAAGTGGTTGGAGGCACCCTTGTTGACTCCAGTTCATTAAATAATCAATAAATAATCAATTTAATGAACGAAGGTACCTTCACTGCTCTTTTTAACTGATTGTAACCATCAATTAGAAATATGGGGCATTAATGACACTTAGATCACCCCTTGAGTGCTCCAGTTGGCCTCCCTGAATGTAGGAGAAGGATAAGCTAGCCTCCTTGACTGAAGGTAGGCATGGGTGTGATCTTGTTGATGTCATCTAGTGCTCCTCTAATGTCAATTAAGTCAATAAACTTAGGATAGTGGTTTAACTAGGCCAAATTGAACAAAATGAGTGTGTATGGTGGTAAATGTATCCAACACACTCATTTTGGTCAATTTCTCATAGTTAAACCACTATGGTGGTAAATGTCTCCAACACCCCCCATTAATCTATACTCAGGAGGAGTAGAAAACATAAAATGCATAGAAATGCTAGGGCCCCGACAACTAAGGCCATAGGTTACCCTGTACAATACTGAAACTCAAACAATGCTAAAAAACAAACTAAGTGAGGAAAAGGGGGAAAAACCAGTGGGAACCCCCCCCCCTCAAGCTGAACACTAAAAGTTGTTTGATCACCTTGATGGACTCACCCCCAACAGTGAACAGAGGTAAGTGAACTTCTTTTCTGAAAATTTCTTGGTGAAGATGTCTGTAATCTGCTCATTAGTCGGGGAGTATTGCAAAATGATGGTCCTGTCATGCACTAGCTCTTTGATACAGTGTATGTGTATCTCTAGATGCTTAGTCCTCTGCCTGGTAACTGGATCTATGGATATCTTAATAGCACTTTTATTGCCACAAAATAGGACAGTGGACAAAGTACTACCAAGATCAAACTATGAAAGAATGCCTTGCAACAAAACTGCGTGGATGCAAGAATTCACTGCTTCTCGATACTCGGCCTCTGCTAAAGATAATGCTATGGCAGCCTGCTTTTTGCTATACCAGAAAATGGTGCCACCAGCAAACATGAATACATATCTAGAGGTATACTTCTGATCAATAGAATCACTCTCCCAATCAGAATCTATGTATCCAACCATCTCTAGCTCGGAGTCTGCAGCATAGTGAATGCCGTAGGTCCTGGTTCCATGAATATACTGGAGGATCCTCTTGGCTGGATTCCAATGAATATCATGGGGCTGATGCATATATCTTGATACAGTATTCATGGCATAATAGATATCAATCTGATAATGTGTCAAGTACAACAAGCTACCAATCAGTTGTCGATATAGTGCAGTCAATGGGAGGTGTGCTTTTTCCTTCTTCAAGGCTGATCCCTGAAAGGAAAGGGAATGGTGCAGGCCTACATTCAGCCATGTTAAAATTTAATAATAGGCCTGATATGTATTGGACTGAGGGACCATTATCCCATCATAATTTTGCTCAATTTCGAGCCCCAAAAATCGTTTTAAGAGCCCCAAATCGCTCATTTCAAATGCATTGTGGAGAGCAGTTTTGATGGCTGAAATAGAAGCAACTGTGCTACCTGTGATCAGTAAGTCATCAAAATATAAAACAGTAATAATCAAATGACCATCATACTACTATATATACACATTTGGATCTGATCTATACCTTTAGAATTTTTGTGAGAGAAGGAAGGCATCCATCTTAGAATACCACTCTCTTAGGGCCCTGTTTTAACCCATATAGTGACTTCTTTAGCTTGCAAACCAAAGATGGATTAGAGATGTAGCCCTCAAGATAATTCATGTATGTCTCCTCATGAATATCTCCATGTAGAAATGTTGATTTAACATCAATATGATGCACTTCCCAGTGCTTAGATGCTGAAATTGCCAAAACTAGGCGTATGGAGTCCATTTTTGCAACGGGTGCAAAAGTCTCATGGTAGTCCACACCTTGGACCTGAGAGAAATTTTTTTCCACCATCCTTGCCTTATATTTTCAGGTTCTTCCATCAGCAGCAACCTTGGTCCGAAACACCCACTTGCATTGAACCAATTTCCTTCCCGGAGGAAGAGAAACTAGCTCCCAAGTAGTGTTTTTCTTAAGAGAATTAATCTCTTCATCTATGGAAACTTGCCATCTCGGATCCTTATGAGCATGGTAGTAGGATTTTTGGTCTGAAATAATCATCAAACAACAAGTTTTGGACAAAAAATTATCAGGACAAGAGAGTGCAATACCTGCTCTTTGGAAATTAGACCAGGTTCTCCTTGGATCATCTGGATTTCCAATGTTATCTCCTGCGGAGGAGAGTGTCTGTCGGGCCCATGTGGGAAGATGATTAAGTACTTTAGGTTCTGATTCAGCATATGATGTTTGCTGTACATTGATATTAGAAATCAGAGGATACAAATCAGGGTCATCACCCTCAATTTCATCATCCAAATATTCAGTACAATAGGAAGGAAATTCAACAGTTTTCTCCTTCACTAGTTCCACTTCCTAAAGAGGCTCATCGAACTTGACACTCCTTTCGATGATGACCTGTTTTGTTTTGATATCCAATAGCTTCAAGTCTTTTGATTCATTAGGATACCCAATAAACACACATTCTATGCTTTGCGGTTGCAAATCCCTTCTTTTATCAAGTGGAATTAGGGCCCATGCAGTGGACCCAAACACCTACAGGTTCGACACATTCGACTTGTGTCCGAAGTATGCTTTGAAAGGGGTCTTCCCTTTCACGGATAAGTGTGGCACTTTGTTCTGAATGTATGCTACAGCATACATGGCTTCAGCCCAAAAATTTGCATCCAACTTCTTTGATTCCAACATACAGGTGGTCATCTCCTTGAGAGATTGATTCTTCCTTTTTGCTACACCGCTCTGTTGGGGAGTGTAGGGAATTGAATGTTGGACCTGAATACCACTTTGGGAGCATATGTGCAGAAACTCATTATTGACATACTCCCCGCCATTGTCAAATATCAAGGTCTTGATCTTAATCCCAGAGGCATTCTTGATTAAGGCCTTCATTTCAGTGAATTTTTCACATACCAATTCAGGCATCTTTTTGAGAAAGAAGACCCATGTGTACCTTGAAAAATCATCAATAAAATTTAGAATATATCTTGATCCATTCATGGATGTGACAGGAATTGGACCAATGATATCAGAATGTATTAGCCCCAAGATGCATGTAGCTTGGTTTTCCTTCCCTCGATCGAACTTGTGCTTAGGGTGTTTTCCAACCACATAGCCCTTGCAAATTCCAGTGGTTTCCTTTATGACCGGGAGGCCTTCAACCATGGAGTTTTTCTGTAATTTCTGCAAATATTTGAAATTGAGATGGATAAACCTCTCATGCCACATCCTACTAACTTCATTTCCATGAGTTAGCAGTGCGATGGGCTTTGCATCCACCACAAAGTGGGAAAACTCATAGGCTTTTGCATGATGGTTTGCAAGGCCTTTAACAACAAGTTTCTTGGATGCAAGTTGCATTATCTCAACATCATTTGGGATGAAAAATACTCTCTTAGGCACTCCTATATGTGTCATCTGATAGACACTAAGGATATTTGATGCTAGAGATGGTGCATACAAAACCTTTGAAAAATAGCCGTTCTCAAGATCAACCGTTACCTTGTCCTTCTGAAATGATGGTGGAGTCATCTCCCATGTGGATGGGGATGGATTTTCCAGTCTCCAAGGATGAGAAGGAGTCTCTTTCAGCCATCATGTGGTTTGAATCTCCAGAATCAATCAAGAGTGCTTTGGACTTCGAAGTGCTGCTCATGAGGGCATGAACTCTTTCATGCTGTGGTTCCCGATCTTGCTAATATCTCCTCCGAAAGATTTCCAGAAGATTGATGTGATTTCTCTCAAGGAGAGAGGTAGCTTCATCAAACTTCTTCTTCATGTAGGCATGTTCAGGGTGGAAGCCCTTCCCGCAGTATGAACACTTGACTTTTTCCTTTCCATGATTCCCTTTTCCTTTGTTCTTCTTTGAGCCAGAAGACTCATCATGCTGTTGGTTTTTAACTTTAGGCTTAGAAGCTTCAAATTTAGTTTTTGGGTTCTTCTGCTGCTTTCCTTTACCCTTCATATATTTGGGCCATGAGACATGGAGGGCTTGATCACGGGAGGATATGATGATCCCCATCTGGACAAGCTTATCATGTTCACTTGTTAGGGACTCAATGAAGGCATTGAGTGTAGGCATATTCCATCCAGGGGTTGTGAGCTTCCCCGCATGGAATGTAGAGACAAAAACTGAGTAATCAGCTCCAATTTTGGAGAGTATGGAAAGGATGAGCTGATCATCCTCCTTCTCCACTTTGCATTGCTTCAACAATAAGACAATGTGCTTGAACTTTGTGAAAAAGTCATTCAAGGTCTCGAAATTGGAAGGATGGAGAGACATCAATTCATTTTCAAGCTGGTAAACTCTCAAATCATCCTACTTTCCAGACATGGTTTCCAATTTGTCCCAAATTTCTTTTGGATTCTTCAATATTGAAAGATGGAAAATAAGATCCTGGGAAACCGAGAGGCACAAGAATGTGAACGATTCATCCTTCTTGTTCAAGAGTCTAGCTTTGTTTGTCACAGAAGCAGGCTCTTCTTTAGTGTCCACAGTGACCCTATAGAGTCCTCTGGCACGTAGTTGGATCTCCATATCTCCATTCCATGAGTGGAAATTGAACGGAGTCAAAATATCTACAGAAGAATCCATCTAAATCTGCTAGAGCGAATGCTTTCACCTATTAAAAACCTGAAAATCATAACAAAAAGGGAAATGTAAGGTTGGACAGCCTGCACATTTTAGGATTTCATCACACCCAACATAGTCAATCAAGCAAGCCTAATAAACAAGTTCCTTACCTGGGGTATTAAGTGCTAAGCCTTGGCTTCTGGTGCAGTGCTGGATTTTTGAGCTATTGCTCAATTTTAATGCAAGATCTGTCAAAAACCTTGATTTTGAGAGATCTGAGCTTCATTCCACCATGAGCTCTGATACCATATTAATCTGTCACAGTAATCTAGGGACTGAAACATAGTCTCATAAGACTGATTAATAACAATAAGGCATGAAAATGGTGTAATTGTGCTACAAAATGAGTAGCCGCTTTGTATATTCACATAAAGAATGAGTAATACAATACAATGATCATGCTGCAAGCATGAATGCCAAAGCAATTTGAATTCCCAATGAGGTCATTCAAATTGAATGAGTGAGTCTAGGTTAACTGAAGGTAAGCCATAGTCAACACTGAAGTTAACCACTGATCAAAACCCTAATTGACTCAACTGAGCCCTAAGTCGAAGTGCAATAAATGATCGAGTATAACTAAAACTAGCTCAGAAATATGGGGCATTAATGACTCCAATGACTCCAATGACTGCAAGCTAACCAACAAGTGGTAGCACATCAATGACTCCAATGAACCCTGATGAGGTTAACTGAAGTGTAATTGACCATCAAAAGTGGTTGGAGGCGCCCTTGTTGATTCCAATTCATTAAATAATCAATAAATAATCAATTTAATGAAGGAAGGCACCTTCACTACTCTATTTAACTGATTATAATGATCAATTAGAAATATGGGGCATTAATGACACTTAGATCACCCCTGGAGTGCTCCAGTTAGCCTCCCTGAATGTAGGAGAAGGCTAAGTTAGCCTCCTTGACTGAAGGTAGGCATGGGTGTGATCTTGCTGATGTCATCTAGTGCTCCTTTGATGTCAATTTAGTCACTAAAACTTAGGATAGTGGTTTAACTAGGCCAAATTGACCATAATGAGTGTGTATGGTGGTAAATTTCTCCAACATTATTGAGGTTTCACATCTTTGCATTGCACTCTGTCCATCATAAGCAATGATGATCCAAATAAGAACTAAATGTAGGATAGCTTAATACTTTGCATAGTCAGGCCGAGATTCAAGCATCTAGGATCCCTTCCATGGACACTAATGTTTGATGAGGTTTCTATAACCATTGGATGATGGAGGCATCAGAGTGATTGTTCTTCAATATTGTTTTGTAGAGACTTCAAAATGGGTTGAAGGGTTTGATTTTCTAATGGGTACATAAAAAAGCAGTATTTTATACTTATCCATACTTGTGATCTCAGCACATTAGATGTTACGGGACTGAGAACCTTTAGACCGGTATTCCCCAGGTTACCCAAAGGGGTGCGTTACTCCCTCCAGATGGTCGACTACTGTCAATGGATATCGCAACAAAATGTTAACTCAGAATTGTTGAAGGGTTTGATTTCTAATGGGTAAATGAAATAGTATTTCATACTTATCCGCACTTATGATCTCAGTGCATTTGGTGTTATGGGACTAAGAACCTTCAAACCGTTATTCACTAGGTTACCCAAAAGGGTGCGTTACTCCCTCCAGATGGTCGACTACTGTCAATGGATATCGCAACAAAATGTTAACTCAGAATTGTTGAAGGGTTTGATTTCTAATGGGTACATGAAACAGTATTTCATACTTATCCGCACTTATGATCTTAGTGCGTTTGGTGTTATGGGACTAAGAACCTTCAAACCGTTATTCACCAGGTTACCCAAAAGGGTGCGTTACTCCCTCCAGATGGTCGACTACTGTCAATAGATATCGCAACAATGTGTTAACTCATATCTCTACCAGAACCCTTTCGGTGCATGAGAGTAGATTTGTAAACAACAGTATGTTAGAGAGTGTGTGCATGCTGATGACTAATGGATAATATCTTGGGCCTTGTGTCAGCTTTCAAGAAATGACTGTATCATTTAGGCCTTCAAGTAGATAATGCTAACAACATTGGTGAGGTACCCGCAACCATAACTAAATCTAAAATCATATAGATATATTTTACCTTTCGGCGTAGGTAGAGACAGGTCGCGGTTCTCAGAGGAGCAAGATATTTCACAACAGCAAACAAAACTCATCATGCATACGAAATTGCTCCATGCATACGAAACATCCTTGAATAAGATGAAGAGCTGGTGATTTTCTCCTTTAGATCTACGTGCCCCCTTCAGATGAAATTCAAACCTATTAAATAACCAAAGAAGAAAACAGTTCTTTCCCTAAGGTGCGCCAAAATTCCCATAATTCAAGGCAGTAAATCTGCCATTATTTTTGCTGAGGCAGGTCTCCCTCAATCTCTTTGTCAAGTAACCACCTCCAAGGCATGTGTCCAACCCAAAAACAGTCTTCAATGAAATATTTCTTTTGAAAAAAAATAATGGCTAAAGAAAATATGTGTATTGCACACTTTACTAATCCTTGTCATGGAGAGTAACTACGTCAATTACTTCTCGCTTGACATAGAAAGGAAAATATTCTTTCCATAGGTAACCATACACTTTATTATA
>LPNX010129498.1:101367-131368 GCA_001517045.1 Pseudotsuga menziesii | reverse complement strand
ATATAGAACTCCATATAATAATATATGTCACCTATGTTTAATCGAGGTATACATATATGTATATGATGGCATTTCCCTCTTTTATTTTTTTAAGGTGACTATTATTAATCTTGCACATTGATCTAGGTACAAAAAATCAATCTCATCAAGAAATAATCAACAAATAACTCAGAAATGGTGTTAATTCAGAACCAGAATGGTTTCCTCTCTGTATATTCAATAAACAATGAATAGTTACAATAAACAATGAATAGTTACAATAACAATGTCAAGCAATAGCTTGAATCCATAAGGAATTCTAATACCTAAGGAGGCAATTCGAAATCAATGAGTGAGTCTGGCTTAACTAACTCTAAACCATTGGTTCACACTCAGTTAACCACTTGACCAAAACCCTAATTGACTCACCAAACCCTAACTGAAGTCGGAGTGCAATAAATGATTGAATCTCAACTGAAGGAGATCAAACACATGTCATAGTAAGACAACCATCAAGTGCTAGTGCTCCATGACTTCAATGAACCCTGATGAGGTTAACTAAAGCTGAACTGATAATCAAAAGTTGGTGGAGGCGCCCCTGTTGACTCTAAATCATTAAATAATATTAAATAATCATTAAATAATATATTTAATGAGAGGAGGCACCTTAACTGACTGGTTGAATTGACTGTAACCACCAATTAGAAATTAGGTGCATTAATATCACTCAGATCACCCCTGGAGTGCTCCAGTTAGCCTCCTTGACTATAGGAGAAGGCTAAGTTAGCCTCCTTGGCTGTAGGTAGGCGTGGGTGTGACTAGATGATATGAATTAATGCTCCACTAATGTAAATTAATGTCAGTTATACTTAGGATAGTGGTTTAACTAGGCCAATTTGACCAAAAAGAGTGTGTATGGTGGTAAATGTCTCCAACACCCCCCCCTTAAGCTATACTCAGGAAGAGTTAGAAAACATAGATGCATAAAAATGCTAGGGCCCCAACAACAAAGGCCATAGGTCACCCTGTACAATAAAGTAATTGCTTAATATAACCAAGGAAATGGGGAAAACCTCATGGGAAAAATACCCCCCCTCAAACTAAGCAGTAAATCAAGAATTGGTTCTTCTATGCAGCAGCATCCTGAGATTGTGCATGTGAAATTATGAATTGAAACTAAATGAATACGTCTAGAGGAATCTTCCACTTTGGAAGAAGAACAATGCACTCAACTGAATTAGAAATATAAACAGCTGCATTGTGAAAACTGGACCCATGTAGAGCAGCTGAAATGATCTGAAGAAAGGGAAAAGGTTCTTGAGTATTCGAACCATGTGTGGAACACTCAAGAAATTTATATGTTGCAGCATTGAACAGCAAACCATGAGTGGTAAAATCTGCCCCAAATCTTAGGAGCAAGTGTCCAAGCAGATTTTCTCTTTACTAATTCTGTGAGGAGATGAGCATGTGACCAAAGGTAGAGAAGCCCTGGGACTCTGGAGAGTGAATTCTTGAGCTCCATAATATGATATAGATTCAGAAATAGCTATTGATTCACAAAATCAAATATCAGCAACCTCATAAGAGGAATCTAACACCAAATCCCCAGCAGCAAAATTGAAGAAGAATTGCGGTACTTGATTTTTCACATAGGAATTGGTGAGAGTAGCTACAAGCATGAATGAAAGCTCTTGGATTTTAAGATATGAACCAGATAATATCAAATCATAAATTAAATCAGATCTAAATAATCTCACAACAGATCCAAAACTGTGAAATGAAATCAAATCCCCAACAGCAGTTTCGAAGGAGACTTGCAGTACTTGTTTCTTCATAGCATTGATGAGAACAACTACAAGTAGTACTGAAGGTTTATGAACCTTAAATTTTGAACCAAGAAATATCAGATCAGATCCAAATAATATCATATCAGATCCAATAAGGTTCATATGAGATCCAAAATTATGGTCAACCGAGACGGTGGATGCAAAGTTGTCTTTTTCTTCAAAATTCTGAATTTTGGTGCATGCAATCCTGCAGGATTTTGCTGGAAGATCTAGATCATGGGGAGCGAATGTGTCACTCTTATAATCTGATATTTCTTCCAAAATATCCAATTTTTTACATATTTTCACACTAGCAGCAACATTAGAGTAAGAAAAATCAAATTTCTCTTCACTTTCGGAAGCAATTACTGGTAAATTTTGCACAGAATTCAAAGGAAAATCACCAGTGAATGTTTGCATGGAAGTGCAGCAGTATTTTTATTCAATATTAGAGATTTGAATGTATTCTTCTGTTTCATAAATATGAGGAGATGAGATATCATATATCTCATGAACTTTCGGAGCATCAGGAGAAGGAGTCACTGCATGGAGACTTTCTTCAATTCGAATTGAATGTGTAGAAGATTCTACTTCATCTTCATATTGAACAAATTTATCAGAGAGAGTAGAGGCTAAGAATTTTGAGTAAACAACTCTTGTGGTGCTAGATGTGATCTCCAAAGTGCTATTATGATCCTCATTGTGCTTGCCAAAGGTTCTGTCCAATTTTGTCCAAAGATCCTTTGGGTATTCAGCAGAACCAATAAGGTAGTGTGAGCTAGGAGAAAGGGCCAGACATATTGCTCCAAAAGCTCTGTCACCGTCATTTAGTCAGTCATTCTCATTCTCATAAGACTCTTTTCCAAGTCCAATAGACACTTCATAGAGACCTCGTCTCTTCAGAGATGCAATCATCTTCAACTTCCATTTCGAATAGCTTGTGAATGGGGTGAGAAGAGGGATTGATGAGTCCATTCGAAATTGTACCTATTAAAACCCACAAATCAAAACAAGAAAGGGCACCGTAAGGTCGAACAACCTGCACATTTTAGGATTTCATCACACCCACCATAGTCAATCAAGAAAGCTTGATCCACAAGTTCTTTACTTGGGGTATTGAGTGGTAAGCCTTGGCTTCCGGTGCAGTGCTGGAATTTTGAGCTATTGCTCACTTTTCATGGAGAAATTTGTCAGAAAGCTTGTTTTTGAGATATAGATCTTTTTCCAGCCGTATGCTCTGATACCATATTAATCTTGCACATTGATCTAGGAACAAAAAATCAATCTCATCAAGAAACAATCAAAAAATAACTTAGAAATGGTGTTAATTCAAAACCAGAATGGTTTCCTCTCTGTATATTCAATAAACAATGAATAGTTATAATAACAATGTCAAGCAATAGCTTGAATCCATGAGGAATTCGAATACCTAAGGAGGCAATTCGAAATCAATGAGTGAGTCTGGCTTAACTGACACTAAACCATTGGTTCACACTCAGTTAACCACTTGACCAAAACCCTAATTGACTCACCAAACCCTAACTGAAGTTGGAGTGCAATAAATGACTGAATCTCAACCAAAGGAGATCAAACACATGTCATGGCAAGCCAACCATCAAGTTCTAGTGCTCCATGACTTCAATGAACCCCGATGAGGTTAACTGAAGCTGAACTAATCATCAGAAGTTGGTGGAGGCGCCCTTGTTGACTCCAGATCATTAAATAATATTAAATAATCATTAAATAATATATTTAATGAGAGGAAGCACCTTAATGGACTAGTTGAACTGATTGTAACCACCAGTTAGCAATTAGGTGCATTAATATCACTTAGATCACCCCCGGAGTGCTCCAGTTAGCCTCCTTGACTGTAGGAGAAGGCTAAGTTAGCCTCCTTGATTGTAGGTAGGCATGGGTGTGACTAGATGATGTCAATTAATGTCAATTATACTTAGGATAGTGGTTTAACTAGGCCAATTTGACCAAAAAGAGTTTGTATGGTGGTAAATGTCTCCAACAACTATAGCATATAGTACCTTAATAATTAATTCTTTAGGTTGTTCTCTCTTTGGTTCTTTTTAACTTTCTAGATAACTCCTTGAACCTTTTGTCCAGGTTAATATGATGGTAACCTCTTATATCATGGCTTAATTATATTGGCATTCAAATAACTAGGATATAGTATTTTAATTGGGCTAATTACGGCGGAAAGAGGAATCCCTATATGATGCCATAGTTAAGACGATACTAAGAATATGACATCAAAATTAAGGCTTCCTAACCATTCTCTTTTCATCCTGATGGGTTCAGTTTCCCGTCGTTAAGCTGTGTTCATGTCTTAAGTCTCCTAAGTCTACAACTTAGGGACTTAGATCGTATTAATTACAAGGTTTTTTTACTGGTGGGACCTTGCCCTTGAGATCCTCAGTTGAAAATGAGTACATTATACATTCATAATTACAAAATATTTAGGGTACACAAGAGGGATATTAAATATTTCCCCCCTTAAAAATAACACCGTCCTCGGTGTTTTTGTTTTGCAACAATTTTTCCTTCCTCTTTTGAGTCATCATCTCTTGCTTCATATTTTTCTATTTTGATCCCCATAGATCTTTTCTGATCTTCATAAGTCACTATTGTTTAGGACCTGTAGTTTTTTCTTTAACAAGATCACCTCTTCCTAGAATTTGTTTAGTAAAAAACATCACAATTTTATAAAAAACATAAACAATGGATCCTTGTGCAACACCACAATTGCAATTTATGAAGCATCTTCTAGTCTTTATTTGCATAATTACCTTTCAATAATGTAATTGATTTATAAGTACTCCATATTTACTTATCTTTCGAGAGGACGTCTTTATCTCCAATATTTGGATACCTAAAAAAAAAGCTTTCTTTCATTCAAAATTAACATAATTTTAGATCAGGACTTTAAAATTCCTCATTCATCACTGTCGTCGAGGGAATTTTCATACTCACATATTTATTCATATTTACACATTAATGCATGTGATAGTCTAGTTATCTGGATAATTCTGTAACATCCCCAACCCTTCGATCGACGAAGAGGATGCTACGATACATCAAATCATCTAGGCATCTAGCCCCATGAACATGAACATACATACATATAATGCTGAAGCATGATACTTAAAAAACATAAAACATATTTTGAAGCATAATAATTCATATACACAACGGAAGCAAAACGTATCAATCAACACTCATGCATATACAGATCAACATTTAACATGTATATCGTCATTCATCAATGGAAATATAATTGTAGACACAAGTTAGGCAAGAGTACTTATCTTATAAAGAACTTGTCCCACAACTAGCTACGTTGCTGCAACGTTCCACCCAACCATAGGCCCACGTGCTCCTTAAGCTCTCAGCAACGCTGCCACCCCCGAGTCAGGCATGATTCCCCAAGGAATAAGCAACTAACAGGCTTACACATAGACAAGGATAACAACACCACAAGGGTACACAGTTCATCCAAGCCAACACAGTTGGGTTTATCAGGCGAACAACGGATCAGCCAAGCCAACAAAGTTGGGTTTATCAGGCCATCCAGGAGCTGGGAAAGGATAAATGCTAAGCTGGTGAGCTCATTGAAGAGCTACAGACACCAACACCAGAAACAGCCTAGCTTCTAGAACACCCACACACACCCAACACAAGGAAATTAGTCCCTTCTCTGCAACGCAGTTCCTCAGACCCTGATCTCCCTTCCAGTGCTATTCAGGGGTTGTGGAGAATAAATCCAACTCAGTAGCTATGTTTGTGTGGTTCTAAACCCACCAGGTTTATCAAGCACCTTAGGCCCTCATTCACCACTCCAATGTAGTCCGAGGACAAAACCACTGCATGCAAGCAGCCAACAGCTATTCAAGCTTTTACAGGGGAAAAACATAGTCAATCAAACATGGGAAAACAGCAGCCCACAACAACTATGAAACCACAACTGTCGATCCTCAAGGCAATCGATTCTCAATCTGTGTGTGAGGGGAAAAAGACACAGCCAAAGTAAAATGTGGAAGAGACCACCCCCCACACAGCACAGGGACTCACAGCACCCAATTGATCCTCAATACAATGGCTGTAGAAATTGCACAGACCAGAAAATGGTAAAGGAATAGACTACCACTCTATACGGGAAAGACAAAATGCAACCCCACCGAACTATTGATTCCATTATAGTCTTGAATCAACAGTGGACATAATAGAACAATACACAGTCTAAAATTGATGGGAAAAGATACAAAACTCTACGTGAACAGAGGAAGAACGTTTCTCCGATTAGCAAGCGATGTGTGAAGGAAAGGTGAACCCCCAACAATGGAAAAGTGGATTCCTTTAACTCCGTCGCATGAAAAAATTGAACAGACTCACGAACTAGTTAGTGGGCAGACCATCCGTACGTCGTGGTGAGTGAGAGAAGGCGTGGGCATGGTAGTGGTATTTTTTCCAGGAAATCGCTGCCCCAACTAACAATGGAAAACTAAGGTGGTGGTTTAAGGAGACAAAAAGAGAGTGGGACACATGGCTTCTCCCCCATGACTCAATGTTCAACATTGTCGTTCCTTATGCTTTGGAATCATGCCCCTTCTCATTTTAGTTGCAGCGAACATAATTGGTTGGGTTATTTAATTAAAATGCATGTTTACATGATGCCACAATTTAATATATGCCGTATGTCCCGATATACCATCGGTGACAATTCCAAATCCGAAACACAACATAACCAAATCGATGGTGGGGCCTTGGCCTTTAGCTCCACACAATGATTATTTACAATATAAGTATCATGTATATGTAATGCAAGCGGGGTTAAAACTGGGGTATTACATTCCCCTCCCCCTTTAATGGAACTGTCCTCAGTGCTTTACAAAATTTGAACAAAATGCTACATTGGTAACGTCTCAGTGTTCCGCAGGTTTGAACAAAAATGGATGTGCCAATCGCATGGCATCCTCTAGCTCCCACGTAGCCTCTTCAGGTTTGTAATGCTCCCATTACACCTTTACCTGTTCTATGGCTCGGTTTCGGAGCATTGTGACCTTCTTGTCGAGGATGCACATTGGCTCAATTTGGAACTCTCCCTCAGGTTCCACCTGAATCACATCCCAATTTATCACATGGTTAGGATCATGTACATATTCCTTAAGCAAAGAAACATGAAAAACACTATGAGCTCTAGTACTAGCAGGAAATGCAAGTCTATATGCAACAATCCCTATTCTTTCAAGCACTTGAAATGGCCCACAGTATCTAGGTGGCAGCTTGGAACAACTACCAAGATTCAAGGAACTTTTCTTTGCTTTCACTCTGAGGTAAACATGATCCCCAATACTGAACTCTTTGTTCACCCTATGCTTATCTGCATAGATTTTCTGTCTGTCTTGTGCTGCATTCAGATTCTGTCTAATCTTTACAACCTCTTGCTCCATTTCCTTGAGCAATTATGGTCCAAGCACAACTCTGTTCACTGGGTTATCGCAAGTCATTGGTGTCCTACACCTTCTTCCATACAAAGCTTCATACGACCTCATCCCCAAGGATGCTTGCTGTCCATTGTTATAAGAAAACTCTACCAAGTGTAAGTAATCTTCTCACTTGGTTGGTTTGTCCATCACATACAGGTGAAGCATATCTTCAAGCACTTGATTAACTCTTTCTGTCTGCCCATCTGTCTGAGGATGGTATGCCGTGCTGAAGTTTAACTTTGCACCCAAATCTGCAAACAATCCTTTCCAAAAATTGGAAGTGAACTTGACATCTCTGTCAGAAACTATTTCCTTAGGCAATCCATGCAATTTGAAAATCTCCTTCATGAATATCTTTGCAATATCATCCGTCTTATGCGTAGAATTTACCGGTATAAAATGTGCTACTTTTGTCAACTTTTCTACCACAACCATGATGGAATCATGTTGTCTCCAAGTCATTGACAATCTTGTAATAAAATCCATGGAAATAACTTCCCATTTCCATTCCAGGACTGGCAAAGGCTGCAAAAATCCTGCTGGATGTTGATGCTCAACCTTTACCTATTGGCATTTCATGCACCTTGAAATGTATTCAGCCATGTCCTTTTTCATTCCTAGCCAAAAGTATTGCTTCCTAGCTGCAGCGATTGTCTTTTGATATCCTGGGTGACCAGAATATGGAGCTTGATGGATTTAACCCATAACAACTCTCCTCAAATCTGGTACATTAGGAATATAAATGCTTCCTTTATAAGTAAGAAGTCCATCTTCTTCCAATTTATATCCTTCATACTTCTTCTCAAGACTTTGCTGCTGCAATTTGTCTTTCACCTGCTCATACAATACATCCCTGGCAACATGATTACCAATCTGCTGCCTCAAGTCAGATTGGCAAATACTAAGAGATGCCACATGCATTTCATATACCTTCCTGTTGAGTGCATCGACTACCTTATTCTCTTTTCATTTTATGTGCTTGATTTCGAAATCAAACTCACATAAAAATTCCAGCCATCTCACTTGCCTAGCATTTAGAGTAGGCTGATCAAACAAATATTTCAATCCATGGTGATCTATTCTGAGTTCAAATCTTCTACCCATCAAGTAATGTCTCCACATCTTGAGAGCATGTACTATGGCTGCAAGCTCTAAATCACGAGTGGCATAGTTCTTCTCATGCTCCTTTATCTTTCTTGACTCATAACATATCACGTGGTTAACCTGCATAAGGACTCCTCCAAGCCCTTGTCCACATGCATCGATACACACCACAAAATCTTTCTTTGCATCTGCAACCTTCAATACTGGTGCACTGATGAGAATATTCTTCAACCGCTAGAAGCTTTCTTCACAATTCGATGTCCATTAGAACTTTGTCCCCTTCTTTTGCAAGGAAGTGATGGCATGTGCAACCTTGGAAAATCCCTCAATGAATCTCCTGTAGAATCCTGCAAGTCCCATAAAAGATCTTACATCTGTCACATTTCTTGGAGTAGTCCAATTCATAATGGCTTCAATCTTTTTAGGGTCCACAGATATACCCTCTTCTAGGATAATGTGACCCAAGTACTGAATTCTATCCCTGTAGAAGTCACACTTGTTCAGTTTTGCATACAACTAATGTTCTCTGAGCACTTGCAATGTCAATCTCAAATTCTCTTCATGCTCTTCCTCATTCTTAGAATAAACAAGAATGTCATCAAGGAAAACAAGAACAAACTTGTCCAAATACTTGCTGAAGACACTGTTCATAAGGCACATAAATGTAGCTGGTGCATTTGTGAGGCCAATGGTGCCACTACAAACTCATAATGTCCATACCTTGTTCTGAAGGCTGTCTTATGAATGTCTTCATCCTTGATCCTCACCTAATGGTAACCAAACCTCAAGTCAATCTTGGAAAACACCTTTGCTCCTCTCATTTGATCAAAGAGGTCATCAATCCTAGGAAAAAGGATATTTATTCTTCACAGTAACCTTGTTCAACTGTCTGTAATCAATACATAACCTGAGTGCACCATCTTTCTTCTTCACAAACAGAACCGGTGCTCCCCAAGGAGACACACTTGGTCGGATATACTTCTTTTCCAACAACTCTTGCAGTTGCATCTTCAACTCTAGCATCTCCAGTGTACTCATCCTGTAGGGTGTCTTGGACATTGGTGCTACTCATGGCACAAGTTCAATTGTGAAATCAATGTCCCTCTTTGGAGGAAGCCCTGGAATCTTATCAGGAAACACATCCCTGAATTCATGTAACACCTGATAATCCTCCAACCTACGAGTTTCATCTTCTGTTGGTTCCAGAATATGAGCTGCATACAACTGGCAACCTTTCCTACAGAACCTCTTCAACTGCATTGATGAAACCTGTCTTACTGAAATTACCTTTGGAATACCCTTCACAACTACTAGGTTTCCTTCTTCATCTGTGCATTCAAAAGTCTTGTTATAGTAGTCAAGCTTCACTCTGTGAGCTTCTAACCAATCCATTCCAATGAGAATATCATAGGAACCAAGTGGTAGAAAATTTAGATCTACACAAGTGATCAATCCATTCATAACCAATGGACATTTCTCTACCACTTCACTAAATTTTCTCTTAGTCGTAGTGGCTAGCTGAACTAACCAAGATTTTCCATGCTTTACCTTCTTAAAAGCACAAATATCCACTACTCTAGGAGTAATGTAACTGTGAGTAGAACTAGGTTCGATCAAAATAGAAACAGATTGTTCAACAATCTTACCTGCAACATCAACCACAGTTGACTGATGATCTTCCTAGCGGTCCTCCAGTGCTGCATAAATTCTAGGGACTTCCCTTGCTACTTGACCCACTATTTCTGCTCCCTGAATGTTATAGGCTAGCCTTGCACTTTCATTCTCAAGTGGAAAATATCTGCGTAAGTGAGGTCCTTAACATTTCCAACTTTTGAGTGGACCTTTATTCTAATGTGGCTCCTTAGGCTTCCCACTGGTCACTCCAACTGGATTACTCATAGCTTGGGATGGCTGCTTTTGCTGATCCCTGAATCTAGAAGGTTTGAAACCTTTCCTTCTTTGGTCAAACTTCTTGTTTTTCTTGTCCTTCCATGTCTTATGGTAATTAGGTTTACCTTTTCTTTTCTCATAGCAATATTTAGCCTTTCTTATTACTTCTTCAAGAGTTTTTGGTTCATAAAACTCAATTCTATATTTGTAGGCTTGAGGAAATCCACTTAGAAACCGTTGGACCTTCACTTTTTCATCACTGATGTACCAGACATACCTCAACAATTACAAAAACTTATTTGCATATTCATCCATGGTCTGCTGTCCCAATCTTAGCTCACGGAACTACTTGATCTTGTCATCATAATACTTGTTAGAAAGGTATTTCTGCCTGAAATACTTCTTGAATTGTTTCCACTTCAGTTTCCTTTCACTGATTCTCTTTACTTGCTTGAAGTGTTCCCACCAAATGGATGCTCGTCCATTCAGATTGAATATGGCAACTCTTTCCTTCATGTTTCCTGAATAATCTTGTACTTGGAAGTACTTCTTTATCCCAAGAATCCAAGCTTCAGTTTCTTGTCCCGTCTTTATCTCACCATCAAATGTAGGAGGTTTAGCTTTCTTAAATTGATCTTGAGAGGGATCCCTCTGGTGCCTTCTACTTTTCCTTTTACGAGAAGATGAACTTGTATCTCCACTAGATTCTTCAGAGTCAGATAATCCATTGGAAGTCCTTCCCCTTCTCCTGGTGCTTCTCTTACCACCTTCTTGTCCAGAGTCTATCTTTTTCTACAAGTCTGTCAAACACTGCAATATGGCAACATTCATTTCATGCTGCTCTTCTTGGACTTTAACCAAGCTTCTCATGGTGGCTGCAACTTCGGATGGTGTCCCCTGGAATCTCCTTCCATTAGACTCTATGTCATCATTTCCATTATGGACATTTTCTCCCATGGCATCTTCTGCTCGCTTGTAAGAATCCCGGGCATCATACCGATCATGGGTTCTCATGTTTGAACCACCAATAGCTTTACCACACTGTTCTTTCTAGAGTACTGCTCTTGGATGTTATCTATAGTTTTGCAAATGTGTTAGTAGCAAACTGTTAGATGCATAATATTAATATAAATCAAAATTACTTACCTTCTAAAACAACAATTATGCTATAAAACAACAATTATGCTAAAACATAGAATTTTCTCTATTTCATGTTCATCTCTATGACCACAGACAGTCTATTGAAATCTGCTAAAAACCTACTAGAAGGCAGTTGAAAACTATTTGCAAAATCACTGAGAAATTCCTTCAGAAAACCTAAATCTTATTAGGCCTAATCGGACCTCCTCCAAACTAGCTTTCCAACATTGCGGTGGTCAAAATGCCTATCTCATCGACGGACTGTTGCTTATTTCTTTCCGGAGTTTCGGTGGGAAAAATGACTAAGCTCCCGATCTGCATCGGCGAGAAAACCAACTGTTGATTGGGTGAATAGTTTCTTGAGCAGCCACAACGGCGAAAAGTAATCTTACTACAATTTCTACGGGCAACCGACTAGGCTTCCGATCGGCAATGTCAACTACTGCTCATTGGGCATTTCGGTGATTGAAACTTCTAAATTCTTTCGCTGTATCGGCAAGTTACTCATCTGATTCCTTCCACCGCATCGGGCCTGCAGTGGTCTATTATCCCGCGTCTAATCGATGATTCGTTGGTCTATTTTTGTCCGCAATACCAGGTCCGCAATCATCTATCGTCCTGAACTTCATTGGCAATAGCATATACTAACCATGTTGCATCGACGGTCGGGTGTCCTATGCGTTGGACAGTTAGTCCCTTCAAATTCTGCAATGGCGGACCACAATCGAACTACATCTTCTGCAGCCATGGGTCTATCGGTGGTCGGAGCCTCTAGAAGTTGCGGCATTGGTTCTTGGATGCTCTCCTCGTCGGGTGGTTAGTCCTTTCGATCTCCGCAACGGTGGACGTTCGGTCAACAAAATTTACTCGATGTAGCTCATCGGCAACGGAATCACCTAATAATTGATGATGTCATCAACTAACCATCGTCGATGGTCGATGATTCTATGACTTAGAAAATTTTTCGAAATCTTTCTCTTTAGTCTTCCTCTTCCTTCCTCCATTTTCGTCGACTCCATCTCCCTTATCCTTCTCCCATCAAAGCAACTACTTGTCGTTGCTACTGTTCACTAAACACCACAGCATTAGTGAGTGGAGAGACTAATGCATTGGTGGGATAGTTGTCAAGGCTTTTGCAACGGCGAGTGCTCGATCAACTAATTTTCGTCGACGTCCATCAACGGTCTTATCAACTAACTTCTCCCGATGATTTCAACACTTAAACAAAATTTCAAAAGTTCTTCTTCTGTCGGTGGTCGAAACCACTAAGTGCTATGCGTCGATGTTTTAGTCCACATGGAAGCTGCAATGATGGGCTGACAAACAACTAAATTCTTCTGCGGTGTTCGTCACCGCATTGGTGGTTCCGTCATCTAAATTTTGCCAACAATTTTATGACTTAGAAGAATTTTCAAAACTTTTCTCTTTTCGCTTTCTTCCACCGTGTCAGTTGTCAAAACGAATAGCAACTGTTGCATCAGACGATTAGTTCCCTAGTCACTCGCAATGGCGGCAATCCATTCAACTAATTCCTTTCACTGTTCATCGACAATGAATACCACTAACATGCTCTGATGGCGGACGAAGTCAACAATTAGAAAAATTTCAGAAATTCTGCTCCATCGGCAGTCGAAGGTCTTACCTGTTGGAAGCATAGTGGTCTAGCCATACACAATGGTGGCGCTTAATCAGCTAAGCATCAACGATCCATCTGTCTAAGTGTTTCGATGCGCTGACGGCCAAAACACTTAGAAATTTTGTGAATTTTCTTGTCTTCACCCATTTTCCTGGTTTCTTCTGGGCAGTAGGAAACCAGCCATTGTTAGTTGTTCTCATGGCCCTCTGAGGCCCAATGCTACAACATAACTGTGTCACTACATCCTCATGGCCCATCCAGGCCCATGCTGCAACCAGAGCTCTGATACCACACTGTAACATCCCCGACCTTCCGACCGAAAAAGAGGACGCTACGATACATCAAATCATCTAGGCATCTAGCCCCATTAACATGAACATACATACATATCATGCTGAAGCATGATACTTAGAAAACATAAAACATATTTCGAAGCATAATCATTCATATACACAATGGAAGCAAAATGTATCAATCAAAACTCATGCATATACATATCAACATTTAACATGTATATCATCATTCATCAATGGAAACATAATTGTAGACACAAGTCAGGAAAGAGTACTTATCTTATAGAGAACTTGTTCCACAACTAGCTACATCGCTGCAACGTTCCACCCAACCATAGGCCTGCGTGCTCCTTAATCTCTCAGCAACGCTGCCACCCCTGAGTCGGGCATGATTCCCCAAGGAATAAGGAACTAACAAGCTTACACATAGCCAAGGATAACACCACCACAAGGGTACACAGTTTAGCCCAAGCAACACAGTTGGGTTTATCAGGCGAACAACGGATCAACCAAGCCAACAAAGTTAGGTTTATCGGGCCATCTAGGAGTTGGGAAAGGCTAAATGCTAAGCTGGTGAGCTCATTGAAGAGCTACAGACACCAACACTAGAACCAGCCTGGCTTCTAGAACACCCACACACACCCAACACAAGGAAATCAGTCCCTTCTTTGCAACGCGGTCCCTCAGACCCTAATCTCCTTTCCAGTGCTATTCAGGGGTTGTGGGGAAGAAAGCCAGATCAATAGCTCTATCTATGTGGTTCTCAACCCACCATGTTTATTAAGCACCTCAGGCCCTCATTCACCACTCCAATGCAGTCTGAGGACAAAACCACTGCATGCAAGCAGCCAACAACTATTCAAGCTTTTACAAGGGAAAAACATAGTCAATCAGACATGGGAAAATAACAACCCACAACAACTATGAAACCACAGCTGTCGATCCTCAAGTTAATCGATTCTCAATCTGTGCATGAGGGGAAAAAGACACAGCTAAAGCAAAATGTGGAAGAGACCACCGCCCACACAGCATAGGGACTCATAGCACCCAATTGATCCTCAATACAATCGCTGTAGAATTTGCACAGAACAGAAAAAGGTAAAGGAACAGACTACCACTCTATACGGGAAAGACAAAACACAAGCCCACTGAACTATTGATGCCATTACAGCCTTGAATCAATGGTGAACATAACAGAACAATACGTAGTCTGAAATTGATGGGAAAAGATACAAAACTCTACGTGAATAGAGGAAGGATGTTTCTCTAATTAACAAGCGGTGTGTGAAGGAAATGCGAACCCCCAACAATGGAAAAGTGGATTCCTTTAACTCTATCGCGTGAAGAAACTGAACAGACTCACGAATTGGTTAGAGGGCAGACCATCCGCACATCATGGAGAGTGAGAGCAGATGTGGACATGGTAGTGGTATTTTTGCCAGGAAATCACTGCTCCAACTAACAATGGAAAACTAAGGTGGTGGTTTAAGGAGACAAAAAGAGAGTGGGACACATGGCTTCTCCCCCATGACTCAATGTTCAACATTCCCCTTCCTTATCCTTTGGAATCATACCCCTTCTCAATTTAGTGGGAGTGAACATAGCTGGTTGGGTTATTTAATTAAAATGCGTGTTTACATGATGCCACAATTTAATATATGCTGTATGTCCCGATATTCCATTGGTGACAATTCCAAATCTGAAACACAACATAACCAAATCGATGGTGGGGCCTTGGCCTTTAGCTCCGCACCATGACTATTTACAATATAAGTATCATGTATATGTGATGCAAGTGGGGTTAAAACCGGGGTATTAAAAATTCGTTAACAAATTTACTATTTGTTATGTTTCAAACTCTCCCTTGAGTTCTTTCACCAATTCCTGTGTGGACTTACAGACTATATCTGAGGTTACTCTCCTTTTTGACTGCTAGTCAAAAATTTTCTCCTTAATGAAATCAAACAACGTCTTGTCTTCTAGATGTCGAGCTTTTCCTAGGTATTGTTTATTGATATCATAACTCCTTCCCAATTCCCATCAATCCTCCTTGCTTGAGTCCCGAAAAAGCGAGGTAGAGTTAGACCATCAATTGTCTTGCCACTTCATTTGCGTAACACCAATGTGCTCATACAACAATCATTTTCCTAACACCAATTTACTCACACGAAAATAATTTTCCGAACACCATTGTGCTCCCGCATCATACATTTTCCTTTTTAGTATTTAATGTTAATAACAACCTTTGTTTATTTGTGACACCCAGATTTTGGTGCTTAACATGATTTCACTATCGTTGCCCCGTTCCGTGAATCAATTTCACTGTTAGTTGTAATATAATCATCATCTATCGATGAACAATAATTTCATCAATTTAACCATTAAAATTTCATGACTTGTACCTCTACCATCATTCATGATTTATACAACCATGTAAATCATTCAAAATAACTCCTTAGTCATTTTGAGCATTTGAGTGCAACTTGTTTGCGCAAGTGAATTTATATTCCATAATGTACATTGAACCTGACAATGATTCCAATCTTGGTAAAACCCTACAATTTCTGTACATAAATAACATAATCCATAGTAAGTCCTTGGTTCATAAAAACCTCAAAATCCGTCAATAGGATAAAAAGAAAACATCACTCTGTTCTTGAGTGGTTTAACTCTATTATTTAGCCAGTGAATTTTGTACTTAATTGTCAATTTCGATTGGTAGTTTTCGTGGCATAATCCTGCAATGTTAGTACATAACACTATATGATGTTCATTCTTTTATAATATTAATAGAAACTAAACATCTTTACTCATCTGTCTTTGGATGGTTACGAGTGAAGGGACATTGCAATTCTCCACAATACTGCCCAAGTGTTGTATCATTTGATAAACAATAATGGATAATCTTCATTAAGGATAACTATAGGTTTATAATACTATCAACCCATTTTCATGAATCTTTAATGTTTATACCACACACTTGTAACCGACATGTCTCAAAAACCAATAATGTTTTAACATGATGGGATACATTATGATTCAATATATATTAGAGTTTGATACTAACATACCAATACATAACTTTTCTAAGGCCCGTTAACCTAACTCACCCTTTTAACACAAGATCATAATCATAAAGAGTACATATTGATACTTTGCCCAATCCCTTAATTTCAGTATTAGATGCTACACATGTGTTATCACATATTACATGAAATTCACCAATATACTAAGGGGTATTTGTTTTGCTAAGTTATTCACTCCACATCCCCTCGTAATAATTTGGTATTTTAGGTTTGACCTAAAATGAGCTTCTAAGTTAGACTTTTCTTTAAATTATATTATGTGTGTAAGAATATTCTCTTAACAAACAATTAGTTCTGAATCAAGTCTTATGATAAGCCTAACATTCTCATGCATACATCCTTCTTTACATCTGAAGGGTGTCTTAAAATTTTCTTCAAACAATGATGCTTTATACATTACCTAACTCTTTGTGTTTTGTAACCCTTTGCACATATTTTACAACCATAAATATTCTTCATAAATCATAGTAGACACATGGCTTCCTTTACTTCCTAGTAGTAATTATTTTTTTTTTTTGTTGGCAAAGTGGTGGAACCCCCCTAACTAGCAAGGTTTCCATTGGCTAAGAAACCATGAACCAGGGGCATCTAAGCTGTCAAAATCACCCGGGGATCACACCCATCCTGGACCGCACCAACCCTTAACATGGTTGGATTTTTTGGTATCCGATGGGATTAGAACCGACGACCTTCCAACTTAGGGGGCATCTTAACCATACCCCGCCACCAACTATTCTACATCTAGTGGATTTCCTAGTAGTAATTATTACTATTTTAAGGCCTTTTAACATTTATTGCTCGAGGCCCCTGCATTCTTCTTTTCTTGAGAAACCCATAGTTCATTACCCATCCGTTGGTATACTATGTTTCAAAAGGTCTCCGTTAGTATGAGTCTATCATTTCCATATGTATATATATTCTTACTGCTAGAGGCAATTTTAAGAGAAGACTACGTTTCTTCTTGATGAACCAGAAGTAAAATTATAGTCCAACCTCCCATTTTGAATTTGTAAACATAAACATAACCTTTAAGACAAGATTAAAGAGTTACTTGCACACTTTTGTTGATAATTTAATAACATACATTTTCCATGATGCTTCCGTTCTTTATCCTCTTGGTTACCCCTTTCAATCCTTGAGGGACCACTCGGATAGCTTATTTCCGCGTCCATCATTGTCATGCATCCAAAACAAAATCATTATATTGGGTTAGGTTTAAAATATTCCTACTTTCTAACTTCATGTTGAGACCAAATAGGCTCGAGTGTTGTCAACCTTGCTCTGATACCATTTGTAACCTCCCCAAGTCAATAAATATTTTTCCTATCAAAAGACAAATTATACCTTCAATACAACCATACAACTACTGCTACGCTCAAATCGTTCCTCTAGAGTTCATATTTGCTTTATCAAGATATACCTGCAGCCTTGTTAATTAGTCATGACACATATGTTTATATAAATTCATAATCTATAGTGAAATATTTTATGCATTATCATCTTTCTAACAGTCCTTTGGAGTATAGTTTTCCACTGAAGGCTTTACCTTGTAACTATAACATCATACACTCCCATTTACGCTACAATTAATAACATAACTTTGTGATCTAGACCTCATACATACAATGCATTCTAATTTTACATGAATATGTTTCTTCTCAATAGAGGACTTTTATACGCAGCTTCCAACTATCATTTTATAACATACTGAAATTCCTTTAACCATATCTCAACATACATTGGCTTGCAACTAACATATGGGTTTCTTAAATGATTAAATTCAGTATTTTATTAGTTCATCTTTAGCCATAATGTATCCATCATCAAAATAAAGACTATTCATTATTTATGTCTAACTAATGAATCATAAGAGGTACACTTTCATTTATATCAATAACACATTTTATAATCTTCAAATACTTTGCCGTGTTGATGACAATATCTTTAATGTAATTCCAATTATTATTCATAACTTAAGAGGTGTAGTCCACAAGCATTTCATCATGATAGTGCCTTTAAACAATACTAGTGTGCGGACAAGAAATCATTATGATACCAATAACATTCCTTGATTTATCATTTCTAAGGTATTCAATCAATCGACAAGGTTGTAGAGAAAAAAGATAAGCACACAAAACAATACAAGGAAACTGCAGTATTTAGACACAAAACAAAAGAAACGCCAATGTACGTGGTTCACCCAATCCATGGGTTACGTCTACAAAACTGTCACATCTTGTGAAATTTAATTTTATTAATAGGTTACAATCCACAACATCATTGTTTCCATAGTTTCTTTCTATCCTCCTTATAGAATCTCATTGGGAGTATTACAAATCTATTTGCTACTACTATCAAGCTATGACAAGCTATGACAGGAGTTTTATATTATTTAACAATTCTTTCCTATCCTTACAAGTTTAC
This sequence comes from Pseudotsuga menziesii, assembly GCA_001517045.1. NCBI lineage: Eukaryota > Viridiplantae > Streptophyta > Pinopsida > Pinales > Pinaceae > Pseudotsuga > Pseudotsuga menziesii. Next base: position 112,495 of record LPNX010129498.1, on the reverse strand, counting down.
TATCCAAATTCAGCATCCCTACCTCCTTGGTTGACAGTGTTGGTACATATAAACATTGAAGGTGAAAGGTCAAGGTAAAATTATAGATCCACATCCTGGATTTGGAAGCCATGGGGTATGCTAGACTTTAGCACATAAGCAGTACCTAAATCGTAGCTATGGTTTATCTAGATATGTATTGAAACTCCAAAACAAAAACATGGATTTGTTATATCCATACTAAAAAAAATAGTCAAGTATAAGTCTAGATTGCAGATATTTGAGCTATCTAAATCTATAATGAAACCCAAAAAACGCACATAGATATTCGCTATATTCATACTCAACAAAAAAATCCAGTAAAATCCAAATCGCAGCTATGATCTGTCTAGACTTGTAATGAAACTCCAGAATGCAAGACCGAACGTGGAACTACTGGACACACATAATCTCTCCCAAGGTGAAAATGGGAAACAATAACAATACCCACAGGATTGTAGTGACCTCCACCTATCCCTATCATCATCAGACAGAACAAGCCAAGAAATAGTTATATGTGCGACAAAATCTCTCTGAACCCTAGCTTGGAGTCCTTTGAACATAGCTTACGAAAATAAAGAAACTCCAACCGGAGTAATACCTCCTAGTGGACACTATATGTCCCCACAAAGACATTCTAATGTTTTATCTAAACCACCAAACAATAAAATCAATAAAAAATCATTGATTATTTATAGTTAATACTTTGAAATTATTTACAATATTTATAATATAAATGAGCGAGAAATTTAAGGGTAGATATAAGTGAGCAGGATCGTTGCTCCGTCTAGATTTTTATTCAGATGGTTGATGAGATGGTTGATGAGCTGCCTGAGACCAGCATTATATGCCATATCCAACTGATTTGGGGCCTGCGTTTGAACATGACTATTCATATTGCTAAACTTGCATCTTTTTTATGGTTATTGAGGTTTCACATCTTTGCATTGCACTCTGTCCATCATAGGCAATGCTGATCCAGACAAGAACTAAATGTAGAATAGGTTAATACTTTTCCTAGTTAGGCCGAGAGTCAAGCATCTAGGATCCCTTACATGGACACAGATGTTCGATGAGGTTTCTATAACCATTGGACGATCGAGGCGCCATAGTGATTATTCTTCAATTTTGTTTTGCAGAGACTTCAAAATGGGTTGAAGGATTTGATTTTCTAATGGGTACATAAAAAAAGCAGTATTTTATACTTATCCATACTTATGATCTCAACGCGTTGGATGTTATGGGACTAATAACCTTCAGAGCGGTATTCCCCAGGTTACCCAAAAGGGTGCGTTACTCAATGGCTATCGCAACAAAACGTTAACTCAGAACTGTTGAAGGGTTTGATTTCTAATGGCTTCATGAAATAGTATTTCATGCTTATCCGCACTGATGATATCAGTGCATTTGATGTTATGGGACTGAGAACCTTCAAACCAGTATTCACCCGGTTACCCAAAAGGGCGCGTTACTGCCTCTGGATGGTCGAATACTGTCAATAGCTATCGCAACAACATGTTAACTCATATCTCTACCAGAACCCTTTTGGTGCATGAGAGTAGTTTGGTAAACAAGAGTTTGTGCATGCTGATGACTAATGGCTAATATCTTGGTCTTTGTGTCAACTTTCAAGAAATTACTGTATCATTTAGGCAGTCAAGTAGATAATGCTAACAACGTTGGCGAGGTACCAGCAACCATAACTAAATCTAAAAGCATATAGATATATTTTACCTTTCAGTGCAGGTAGAGAGAGGTTGTGGTTCTCACAGGAGCAAGATCTTTCACAGCAGCAGACAAAGCTCATCATGCATACTAAATTGTTCCATGCATACGAAATCTCCTTGAATCAGATGAAGAGCTAGTGATTTTTTGCCTTTAGCTCTGCATGCCCCCTTCAGATGAAATTCGAACCTATTAAATAACTAAAGAAGAAAACGGTTCTTTCCGTAAGGTGTGCCAGGATTCCCATAATTCAGGGCAGTAAATCTACCATTATTTTTGCTGAGGCAGGTTTCCCTCAATCTCACCGTCAAGTAACCACCTAGAGGGCATGCGTCCAACCCAAAAATAGTCTTCACTGAAATATTTATTTTGAAAAAAAATAATGGTAGTCTTCATTGAAATATTTATTTTGAAAAAAAATAATGGTTAAAGAAAATATGTGTATTGCACACTTTACTAATTCTTGTAGTGGACAAAATAATGGTTAAAGAAAACATGTGTATTGCACACTTTACTAATTCTTGTGGTGGAGAGTAACTAAGTCAATTACTTCTCGCTTGACACAGAAAGGAAAATATTCTTTGCATAGGTAACAATAAACTTTATTATAAGTTATATATAAAGGATTATTCTTTATTAGATAATCACCCTTTAATTAATATATATATATATATATATATATATATATATATAACTCCATATAATAATATATGTCACCTATGTTTAATCGAGGTATACAGATATGTATATGATGGCATTTCCCTCTTTTATTTTTTTAAGGTGACTATAGCATATAGTACCTTAATAATTAATTCTTTAGGTTGTTTTCTCTTTTTTTTTTAACTTTCTAGATAACTCTTTGACCCTTTTTTTCGGGTTAATAAGATGGTAACCTCTTATATCATAGCTTAATTATATTGGCATTCCAATAACTAGGATATAGTATTTTAATTGGGCTAATTACACCGGAAACAGGAATCCCTATAGGATGCCATATTTAAGACGGTACTAAGATTATGACATCGAAATTAAGGCTTCCTAACCATTTTTTTCGTCCTTATGGGTTCAGTTTCCCGTCATTAAGCTGTTTTCATGTCTTAAGTCTCCTAAGTCTACAACTTAGGGACTTTAGGGACTTAGATTGTATTAATTACAAGCATTAGAGGAAATTTCAACTCAAAATGGGCCTTTTAACTTTAATTCAAATTCCATGTCATCATGTGTTAGCCAATGAATCTACTTTAAATTTGAAATACCGTATAGGTCTTAAACACTTTTTTAATATAAATTTGGGGATAGGTATCATAAAAAAAAACTACTTTTTTTGTTTGTATTTTCGACATATCTCCCCGTGTTTTTACTCAAATTTCGATCGGGAGAGCTCGTCAGATGCAGAATTAAATTCCGCATCCAACGAGTACCCACTCGACATACTTTTAATAGACCCCGCTACCCCAAAAACAAGAAATACCTGAACAAATGTGATGATGATGTCATCATCATGTTTTTTCAGGTATTTCTTGTTTTTGGGGTAGCGGGGTCCGTCAAAAGTACGCTGAGTGGGTACTCGTTGAACGAGCTCTCTTGATCAAAATTTGAGTAAAAACATGGGGAGATGTTGAAAATACAAACAAAAAGTAGTTTTTTTCTTTTCTTCCTCCAAAATTAATAAATATTATTTTATTAATTTTTTTTAGGAGGCCCATTTTGAGTTGAAATTTTCTCTAAGTGTTTTTTCATTGGTGGGGCCTTGGCCTTGAGCTCCTCACCAGAAAACGAGTACAATATACATTCATAATTACAAAATATTTAGGGTACACAAGAGGGATATTACATAATTTTTGTTAAGATAAATTAAAAATGAAATATTAAGTAAGACCAAATATTGATTATTACAATTACAATCTATTCATTTATGTTATTATTAATTATTTAACAAAATGAAATTTGCGTCAACCACAATCTTTGTTTTAACTTTTGTTTAAAACATAAAAGACTTATATTGTTAAGTTTAAAAACTTAATGTTGAATCAAGTTTTTAAATCTGATATTCTTCTTTAAATTTAATATTCACTTCATTGCGTCAAGAGGCGCATTCAATAGCCCAGTAGATGGAAGGATGTGTAACTCCTTCCGTTCTTATAATAGGCTTATTGTCGGCTCAAAATAAAAAGAAAAAAATTGAATATGCAAAAGATTAGTTGGCTTGATAAAAATAAAATAAATATCAAAACATAATAAAACAAATAAAGCCAATTATAAATTCATATATGAAGCATGTTGAGGTTCAAATCTCCTTAGCGTGTTTAAGATTTCATTTTAAACTAACTAAATCACATAATATTTTTTCTTTTTTAAAATTTCGTAAACTTTCTTTCTCATAAAGAAATATAACGTTATTAAACACAATTATTATTATTTTTTTCTAATGATTAATGTAATAATTTCTGTTATGATAAATTAAAAATGAAATATTAACCCACAACAAATCTTTATTATTACAATTACAATCTATTCATTTATGTTCTTATTAATTGAAATGAAATTTGCATCCACCACAATCTTTGTTTTAACTTTCGTTTAAAACATAAAAAGACTTACATTGTTAAGTTTAAAAAATTAATATTAAATCAAGTTTTAAAATCTAATATTCTTCTTTAAATTTAATATTAGCTTCATGTAAACTACCTCATTTTTTTTTTCTAAACAAGGTATATATCCAATTTATGTTTTCCTTAAAACTTCAGGTATAATTCAATCTTGGCATAAGTAATAGTAGAATTTGTCTTGTCCTTTATCCTTTTTGAAGCTACTATCTGTTTTAATTTGGCAAGCAACGATGTATATCAGTACCTAAATGTTGCAAGTTGGATTCAGTAAAAAGTTTCCTTTGGTAGTTTTGCTTGCGGGTTCCATTGAAGACAGATTGGACCACATGGCTGATAAAATTACTTACCAAGCTTCGGCTAACCATCCATTTTTCCATGACAGGTGCACTAAGGTATCGAAAGAGGCGTTCCTAAGTAAAGATATGCCTACTCCCTATCAGAAGGCTTGGAACAATATACTTCTTTGAAATTTTAAGGGTCAAGCCCAAGATCACCCTGAAAGCTTTCATGTCACCACCATATACTAATGAGGTCCACACTTCAACAAATCAAGGTCCAACACTAAGCTCACACAAGGAGTATAACACATTCGACTTTAAGGAACCAAGGGTTTATCCTAAGTTTTCAAGCAGCCGACCTCCCTCTGAAGGGAAACTATATCTCTCGGCTTAATCCAAGGTTTTCTTGCAATCAAAAATATATAGCTTAAGATGGTTAATGTAAGGTTCAACAAAACATTCCACCATGTTCGAAATCCTGCTGCCATATGCCACTGGGATGACTTACCAAGGCTCCATGTAAGGGTTAAGAGGTCCATGACAGGGTGTCCAGTGTGTCCAAAGTTGACCTCGCAGCTATCACCTCCTAATGATTTTGCAACTGGCATAAGTTACAACGGTCCATATGATCACATGGATCGCGATGAGTTGTCGACCACTAGGAACTGCCGCTGTACGCTCGTCATTAGTATGTTCGTTAAAGTTACTGTACTTGCGGCCTTTGGGAGAGAAAAGAGACTTCTTGAAAGCTCCAATAGCTCAGTGGCGTTCTCGGGGTTTGGTGTCTGGTGCTAGGATTCATACGAGGGTTTAGAGGAGGTATCAGTGCTGGAAAACCGCCACTTCCTTGCATGTCAGAGGACTGAATCGGGCCCTATCGCACTGGTGATCGATGCTCGAACCATTTTGTCACAGGTAAATAAGTTTTCACCACTACTTAAGCATTTCTTCGTTTTAGCCACGATTTTACACCCACTTCTGAATGTAACCCTCGCCTTTGGTTGCAGGTACCAAGTGTGGGATCGGTTGGACGGATGCATGTGAACAAGGAGTTCTTACCGATAAGTGGTTTTATTGACCTTGTGGTAAAAATCTGTTGGCTGTGGGCTTTCCAAACCAAAAAAGTGGGGATCTTCGTGGTCTGTGTCTGTAACCGAATCAGAGAGTTTCCAATGTTTGAAACTATCAGTGTTGATGGGTCTTTCAAGAGAGTGAGGCACTGATGCCATGGCGTGGCAGACTCACAGCCGTAAGCAATTTATGGCATTTTTTTGTTTTCTCTGTGTAAATATATATGTTAAGTTCATACTGTCAGTCCTCTTAAGGCTATAATGCACTTCTTCTGTATTAAAAGGATTTAAGCTGAGAAAGTTTGGCTCTGCTAAGTTCCTGAACCTTTTTAACATTGTTATGTAAGAAAGGACTGTTTATAAACTTTTCCTTCTATTTTTAATTCCTTTTATGCTGTGGCTCTTGTGTGGAACAATGACCCATCTTTGTATTTTTGTCGTTTAATGGTTTACTACAATTTTTTTAAAGGTAAAGTCGATCTGCACTAAAAGTTTCATTGTTGAAAGTTTTATCAAGGAACCCTTACGAGTCTGTGTAACAGGTATTAAAGAAGGGCTCGTACCCCAGCCTTACCTTCCCTCGACCTTACGATGCCCACACCATCCATCGGTCCCTCCACTCAGCTTGACAGGTCAGTGGCTAAACTCACCTTGAGGCTCAATCGAAGACCCAGTCAAGTGGGTTCGGTCGATAACCCTCGTTGACAGTGGTTGATGTTTAAAAAAAAACAAAACAATTATCCCTACGCCTTTCCAGCTCTGTCAGAGTGAGCGAGGTGAAGGGATTCGTGCCCAAAAGGCTTCATCGATTTCTTATCGAACATTAATAGGATACTCTCCCCGAAGCCAAATCTTCTCTGGCCGACACTTCCTCAAGCTTAGAGGATTAGGGTTCTAGTTTTATGTTACAGGCATGGTCGGAGAGAAAAAACAAAGCTTGGGCCATGCAACTTAGGGTTTTTAGGTTCGTAAATTTCCCCCAACTCCCAATCCATTTTCCTGGAAAAGTAAACACTAGACGTCTGAGAGGAAGGGGGAATGACGATTTTGAAGTCCTTTGGTCTCAGTCGTAACCCTCCCAACAGATAAAATCCCACAGGGAGTTAGATATATGGCTTGGTTGTTATGGTACCGCGTCTGGTAACGTCAAGGGTTGGGAGCCCTTTACAGGCATTTCGTAGGCTGATCTATGTGTGGGGTATTCAAAGAAAAGAAAAGAATTATATTGGAATGTAAAATCACCATTACAATTGGAATCTAATCTAGTACTTGAAGACACAATAAATGTAATTAAAATCTACCATATCCTATGCATTAAAAAATTAAAGTTATAAAATAAAGTTATAGCAACAACCCTCCTGATAACCCAGCCGAGTGAATACATATAGATCTGTCAACTATAGGAACATGCATATATATATATAATTTCGCTTTCTAGCCATAGAGCATTCTACCAGATAAATTTTACTTGCAGCATAACCACGCTATTTTACACTTAACAAAACGTAAATCTGAGATAATAAATACACATTTTAGTATACAGAAAAATCATCAAACTCATACTCAAAACCTGTAGATTAGCTGCAACGACTACAATGGAAGCATTCACGTTCCACCCAACCGTAGACTAAGAAAAGATCCTTTTCCTTCTAGTCACCCCCGAGCCAAACCTCCCAGGAGACAGCAGGGACCCCTAACTTCAGATTCAAAACTTAGAATATCCACAGGCAATCATGCCCAACACCAGGCACTCTCTCAGCAGAGTCCTATTTTCCCCAGCATACTCAACAGTGTCCTGCCTACACCGTATGCTCTTTTTATCTCTTTCTCCTTGGATCATTTTTTATTTTTGCCTATGTCTTTCCCCATTAGCCCTCTCCCCTTCCTCACTGGAATTCCTAGGGCTTAATGGTATCCCTTATTTTTCAGGGATGTGTCTGTGCTGATTCTGCACACCTGACACTTATTCTTTTGAGTTCCTGAAGTTCTAGCTGGTCCAAGTTCCTTACTGTCTCCTGCAGGTTTCCTCTTTTAACCTGGATGCTTCCACCATATTCATTGCATCATTAATTTTTATTATTCATTTTCATTAACCCCAAGGGTAATTTTACATCAGTCCTCCCTAGACTCTTTGGCTAAGTCATCAACAACCATAATTCCTTACACATAGATAGTCAACAAATAATAAGAATAATAATAAAAAATAAAACATAGTCTGGGGGATGTTTAACTACTTCCTGGCTTATAGTCATCTCAAATAAAAAAAAAAAATCTCATAAAGAAATCTCACCGTAGCAAACACAATTACTATTATCTTTTTCTTCATGATATATGTGATAATTTTAGCTAAACCAAATTAAAAATAAAATATTAACCTCAACAAAATGTGTATTATTACAATTACAATCTATTCATTGATGTTCTTATTAATTATTTCAAAAAAGTAATTTACATCAACCACAATCTTTGTTTTAACCTTCATTTAAAACATAAAACTCTTAGAGTGTTAAGTTTAAAAAATTGATATTAAATCAAATTTTTAAACCTGAGTTTAATATTAGCTTCATATGGTTTCATATTATTTGTTGTGCCACCATTTCCACCACTACCCTTTGTTGCCCCAGCCTCCACTTCTGTTCCTTCACCCAGCTCCATCAGGTCTGTCAGTAAACTCATATGTACCACCATTTTTTTTTAATAGATTATAATTTACAAAAAATAATGTGGTTTAAGAACATTCTATGGTTTCATAATATTTGTTTTTAACGAAGACAATATTTGTTTTTAAATTTATTATTACTTATATTCGCTATTGTTGAAAATATTTAATGTTGTTTTCTTTTTCAATAAATCCAACTAGTGTTTGTTTTCACGTAGTTGTTATCAATTTCTCTCTCTCATTATTATATATCATTAATAAGGTTATGCTTTTATCATTTTCACATTATAACATTTTAAAAACTAACATGGCATTAAAAATACCGGTTTAAAGTTAAATTAAAAAAAATCAACTCCTTTAGGTTAAATTTGATAACCAGATTCTAACTAAACCACATTAATCATTGTTTTGGATATTTTCAAACTTTTCAAAATATATTCAAGTGGTAGTAGTATTGTGGTGATTTTTCAAACTTTTAAAAATATTTTTTGATTTTAAAATATTTATTTTTATATAAATCACGGGAAATAATTAATATGCTTCACTTAGAGTTATCAAATTCAAGACACTCTATCACACTAAGTACTCAAACTTTTATCATTCACTCATCACCATGATATACAAAAATAATGAAATCTCGTCTAAATCCCTTGTCCTAAATCCCTTGTAATAACCCCTTAATATTTAAAACCATAAATTTAAAAAAATTCAAATATTATAACCATATTTAAACATTACTATCATGTGGAAATGAGAGTTAGGGTTGTTTAAATCTTTCAAACATATTCTCCATTTGCATGCACAGACCAAAAAAAACCCAAATAATATATAAGTTCTCCATTTGTTGTAGTGAAAAATATATCAACCAACTATGTAATGCAAACCTACAAATAATATATGAGTTTTATATTCATTCTAGTGAAAAATATATCAACCAACTATGTAATGAAAATAATACTTGAGCTATCCAGATAATTGATCATTAATGATATACATGGGGGATACATATAATTAATGACCCAATACAAATATTACCTTCCCTCCCAATCACTACAACAATATTATCATTTCCAATGCTTCTAGAGGCTACAAGAATATGCATAAATACATGTGCCATCCACTGCAACAATTAATTTGTGAGGATATGGAACTAATTTGGGAAAGTAACAAATTGATTTGCATAGGCAATAAGAGTATTAATAGAGTGCCATATTAATATAATATTAATTACCACAAATATTTCCTGCACAATCAAATAATGAAGTGATACCCCTTTGCATGTCATCCATGGCATTGTGCAATAATGTGCAGCAATACCCTGTAGCATGATAATCCATGGCAACCTTCCTTACAATTACACATTATGTGATTTTAATGACAAAATGAGTGAGTATTGGATTTGATAGAGGGGAAATGGTTTTCCCCTTTAGATATTTGATCCCTCTTGGTGCTTGGTAGAGCCACCTTTAGGATGTATCTATGCTGGTTGCGTCGAGAGGTGCATTCTACACCCGAGTAGGGGGAGAATGTGTAACTCCTTTCGTCCTTATAATAGGCTTATAGTTATCTCAAATAAAAATAAAAGAATATAATTTGAATATGCCAAAAAGTTAGTTGGCTTGACAAAAATAAAATAAATATCAGAACATAATAAAAAAATAAATCCAATTATAAATTCATATATGAAGCGTGTTGATGTTCACATATCCTCAACATGCTTAAGATTTCATTTTAAACTAACTAAATCACATAAACTTTTTCTTAGAAAAGGAAATTCCATAAACTTTCTTTCTCATAAAGAAATCTTAGGATATTAAACACAATTGCTATTATTTGTTTTAATGATTAATGTGATAATTCTCGTTAAGATAAATTAAAAATAAAATATTAACCGAGACCATATATTTATTATTACAATTACAATTATTTCATTTATGTTTTATTAATTATTTAACGAAATTAAATTTGCATCAACCAAAATCTTTGTTTTAACTTTCGTTTAAAACATAAAAAGACTTATATTGTTAAGTTTAAAAAATTAATATTAAATCAAGGTTTTTAATGTAATATTCTTCTTTAAATTTAATATTTGATTCATATGGTTTCATTGGGGGGATGTGTAACTCTTTCCTCGCGTATAATTGTCTCAAATAAAAATAAAGAAATTTCATAAAGAAATCTCACCCTAGTAAACACAATTACTATTATCTTTTTTTCATGATTAATGTGATAATTTCAGTTAAACCAAATTAAAAATAAAATATTAACCTCAACAAAATGTGTATTATTACAATTACAATATATTCATTGAAGTTCATATTAATTATTTCATAACAGTAATTTACATCAACCACAATCTTTGTTTTAACCTTCATTTAAAAATAAAACTCTTAGAATGTTAGGTTTAAAAAAATTATATTAAATTGAAATTTTAAACCTAACTTTAATATTAGCTTCATATGGTTTCATATTATTTGTTTACAAAATATGGTTCTGTAATAATAATAATAATAATAATAATAATGTGGTTTAAGAACATTTCAAATGGTTAGACTGTAACATCCCCGCTACGTCATCATCGTAAATCGTGAAAGACTTGAGTTTTTTTTTTTTCAATTAACTTTGTTTTCATGACATGCTAAGTTATATCTTAAATGTTAGAAGCTTGTCATTAATAAAACCAACATATATACATTTATCTCACATAGGTAGTTGTAAGTTCATCCACCACTCTATGCTTCAAGTGCTTACCTACGCCCCCCCTTGCTT
>LPNX010129498.1:79167-101094 GCA_001517045.1 Pseudotsuga menziesii | reverse complement strand
TTTTTAACTCTGCGGATTTTTCTTTGAGCTGCTTCGAAGTTGCAGTGTGGTTTTCTAAGTATAAGTTTTAAAAGTAATTAAAAAATAAATATCATATGAATACCAAAATGCATGTATGATACGTCAACGGATAGAAGATTCGTTGGTGAATTTATTGGTATCAACTCCGCTCAGTTATGTGCTAGGAATGGCAGGGTTTACACCTCTGCAAGGCACAGGAAATTTTCCATTTGTTTGAATGGGGGCTAAGTCTGTTTTTCTAAGCCCTCGACCGAGGTATGAACCTCGACCGAGGTATGAACCTCGACCGAGGTATTTAAATACCTCGGTCGAGGTATTTAAATACCTCGGTCGAGGGTTTTTAAAGCCCGCAATACCTCGGTCGAGGTATTTAAATACCTCGATCAAGGTATTTAAATACCTCGATCAAGGTATTTAAATACCTCGATCGAGGGCTTAACAAGCCCTCGGTCGAGATATTAAGACCTCGGTCGAGGGCTTAACAAGACCTCGACCGAGGTGCATTTTTCTATTTTTGCCGAAATGCTCTTGCCAAAAAGTGTTACCCAGGTCCGTGGAATCACCCTCATTCCAGCATAGACAGAAACATAAACACAACAAATTAGGAAGGAACCTTAGGGATAATTACGACCTGCACTCCACATACAACAAGTTGTTTCATATTCATCAAAATATCAATCTTCATATTGTTAGGCTATCTGCATATTGTAACATCAATTATTCATTATTCCACTTAGGTACTACAGAATATTTCCACGAGAAAACAATTCATACCTTCTCTACAAGAATTCAAACTATTTTCACTATCAAAACATTTCACTACTGTATTCAGCCTCGCTATGCATTTGCAGCATTATTGATTACTTATGACAATATATATATATATATATAATTTGTGTAACATCCTGATATATGTCAATAAGAAAATTAACATGGCAACGACATCTTATATCTACTTGAAAAGGCTCCTCTAAGTTCAGATTTTGTTTATCAAAAATATATATGTACCCTTCTGATTTTTGTTTTCCTCGACACATGCATTTATATAAATCCATTATCCATGGCGTACCTTTTTATGCATTAACATTTAGTCAATGATTATGTGAATTTAGCAATTGTATTGAACCAACAAACCAAATGATATTTCTAGAATCTAAAAGTGTAGTCATTTAGCCAAAACATTTTCAAGAAAAATAAGATTATGAACCAACATTTCACAAATAAAACACTCAAGTTATCTTGTTGTGATAAGACATCCAATAAAGCCGTGAACTTAGAAAATTCAAGGAATTAAATTACACCACTTTAATCAACACTTAGAAGCAATTTAACAAGTGAAAGTTTATTACCATACAATTTTCCAAAAACGTAAGCTTGTTGGTACAATGACTTTGCAGCGAGAAAACCAACAAGAAAACTAAGGAAAAATCCGATTATGACACACATTATACAGAAATTTAAAGCACTAAAATTTGAATTTTAGAGATGCTAGAATGGCCTACAAACTTTCCAAAATTATGAGTACTTTCTGTAATAATCTCCAGAATTGTAAAAATGCAAATTCTGCTAATTCAAACCACTAAATCTGCAAGAACTCTAAATTTTTAACCCATGTATTTTGTGATATAATCCAACATGAAACCCTTAAGTGAAATATGAAATTTGAAGACTAGTTAGGTTATTTTTATCTCTGTTTTCTGCAATGTACCAATGAAGTAAAACAGAAATAAACTTGGAACACATGAAATTCAGCATAAGATGTAACACAATTGGGCGCACATAAAGCTGATAACAAAACCACATAAGATGCAACATAAAAGACACAAATATACGTGGTTCACCCCACCTAGGGGTTAAGCCCACAAAAGTTTAGTCATCTTTTTATTAACACAAATTTGACATAAGAAGGTATACGACACACATCATATCTGTTGTGTTACTCTTGCTAAAAATTATTTTTAGCAAGATGAAAACTACAGAGCTCAAATATCTTACTCCAAGGAGTACTAAAAATAAAATCCATAAATAATAATAGGGCGCTCTGAAGGTTGGCAGTTGTTCAGGATGCATGTATGCGACTTCCTTGGCTCGGAATCACCGTCAACTATTACCGATCCTATGGATCTTATTCACAGATGTATGGTTTAGAAATTAATACACTTTCAGGTTATGTTTTTCAATGCGGGAAGAAAAATAGCTCTAAAACAAAGGAAGGACGCACAGCCTGCAACGCTTGAGATGATATTCAGATCATGATCATTTTCACCGATCTAGTTCAACCTGCTACTGAATAAAAATCAAAAGGTAATGTGTGCATGCATCAACATATCGGTTGGAAGGTACTCACCAAGGTAAAGCACAGAGGGTCTGGTTCTAAACAAAAACCCCTTCCAGGTCACGCGCGTAGTCTGACGATGGGTAATTCCATAAGCAGGCGCTAAAAACCTCTACCCAAGATGCATACATCTCCCCATGATCTCGCCATCATTTTTTCTTCCTCCTTCACGAGTGAGCTTTCCTCACAAATAAATAACCCTAAAAAAATTCCCCCACGAGGAAACAACATAAAAATCTTACTCTAATCGCTCTTCTCCACGAAGGAGAAAGAAAGAAATCTTTCCTCCATTCGCTCCTCCCATGAAGGAAAGGAATATCTACTTTCCTTTTAATTTCCCTTCCCGACGAAGGAAAACGTAATTACCTTTCTTTATTCGTTCTTTCCCCATGAAGGAAAGAAAATAATTACTTTGTTTTATTCGCTCTTTCCCATGAAGGAAAGAGATATTATCCATAATATACCAATACAAACAAAAATTAGGTTTTTTTAGCATTCTTCATTATATTCAATTAAATAATTTTTCTTAGGTATTGTTTTAGCCTTCTAGAATCCCTGTGATCACTAGTCCATAGGTATTGAGTTTTCTATAACTTGCTTGGTTGCTAATATATGTCAGCATATATATTAGTCAAGGGTAACTTGTATATCATTATCTAAATTAATCCACGTATGTTGATATAGTTATCCGGGTATGGCTTTTTAACAAATTAATCTCGAGAGTGTTCCTCTTTTATGTCATGATTTAAAGTAATCTACTTTAGAATTTTAAATTAACTAGGCTATTATTTCGTAGTTGGAATTGTTGTGTCTTAGTTGGGGTAATTACGTCGAAAGTGGAGCTCAAACCTTACCCCTAGCACTACCATAACTAAGATGGTATTTACGACTACGACATCCAAATATCTCCCAAAACATTCGCTTTTAGCCCGAGTGGGTTTAGCCGCCTGTCATTAAGTTGCGTCGTAGTCAGTCTCTTAAGTTTACCACTTAGATAATTTTACTCGTATAGGTTTCTAGGTCTTGTTTTTGGTGGGGCCTTGGCCTTGAGCTCCTCACCATAACAATTACAGTAAACATTTTTACAATTTACAAAGTATTTAGGGTACGGCAAGTGGGGATATTACATAGACGATAAGAAAAATATGGTTTCATAATATTTGTTTTTAAAGAAGACAATAATTATTTTTAAATTTATTATTAATTCTATTCGCTATCATTGAAGAAATTTAATGTTGTTTTCTTTTTCAATAAATCCAATTAGTGTTTGTTTTTCAGTTAGTTGTTACCACTTTTTTTTTCTCATCATTGTATATCATTAATAAGGTTATGCTCTTATCATTTTCACATTATAACATTTTAAAAACTAACATGGCATTAAAAATATCCCTTTAAAGCTAATTAAAAAAAAACAACAACTCCTTTAGGTTAAATTTGATAACCACATTCTAACTAAACCACATCAATCATTGTTTTGGATCTTTTCAAAATATATTCAAGTGGTAGTTGTATTGTGGTGATTTTTCAAACTTTTAAAAATATTTTTTGATTTTAAAATATTCCTTTTTATTATAAATCATGCGGAGTAATTAATATGCTTCACTTAGAGTTATCAAATTCAAGACTTTCTATCACACTAACTACTCAAACTTTTATCATTCCCTCATAACCATGATATACAAAATAATGAAATCTATTCTAAATCCTTTGTCTTAAATCCCTTGTAATAATCTCTTAATATTTAAAACCATAAATATTAAAACATTCAAATATTATAACCATATTTAAACATTACTATCATGCGAAAACTGAAGTTAGGGTTGTTTATAGCTTTTAAACATATTCTCCATTTGCGCGGAGAGACAGAAAAACCCAAATAATATATTAGTTCTCCATTTGTTGCAGTGAAAGATATATCAACCAACTATGTAATGCAAACATGAAAATAATATATCAATTTTCTATTTGTTCTAGTGAAAAATATATCAACCAACTATGTAATGAAAATAATACTTGATCTATCGCGATAATTGATCATTAATGATATACCTGGGGGATACAGATAATTAATGACCTAATACAAACATTACCTTCCCTCCCGATCACTGCAACAATATTATCATTTCCGATGCTTCTAGAGACTACAAGAATATGCATAAATACATCCGCCATCTAGTGCACCAATTAATTTGTGGGGATATGGAACTAATTTGGGAAAGTAAAAAATTGATTTGCATAGGTAATAAGGGTATTAATAGAGTGCCATATTAATATGATATTAATTACCACAAATATTTACTTCACAATAAAAAAATGAAGTGATACCCCTCTGCATATCATCCATGGCATTGTGCAACAATGTGCACCAATACCATGTAGCATGATAATTCATGCAAACCTGCCTTTCAACTACACATTATGTGATTTTAACGACAAAATGGGTGAGTATTGGATTCGATAGAGGGGAAATGGTTTGCATCTTGAGATATTTGATCCCTCTAGGCACTTGGTAGAGCCCTTTAGGATGGATCTATGTTGTTATGGTTATCATTGGGGGAATGTGTAACTCCTTCCTCGCTTGTAGTTGGCTCAAGCAAAAATAAATAATTCTTACCGTAATAAACTCAATTACTATTATCTTTTTTTCGTGATTAATATGATAATTTCAGTTAAACCAAATTAAAAATAAGATATTAACCTCAACAAAATGTGTATTATTAAAATTACAATCTATTCATTGATGTTCTTATTAATTATTTCACAAAAAGTAATTTACATCAACCACAATATTTGTTTTCACCTTCATTTAAAACATAAAACACTTAGAGCGTTAAGTTTAAAAAATTAATATTAAATCAAATTTTTAAATCTAACTTTAATATTAGCTTCATATGGTTTCATATTATTTGTTTACCAAATATTGTTGTGTAATAATAATAATAATAATATGGTTTGAGAACATTTTAAATAGTTAGAAGATAAACAAACTATGGTTTCATAACATTTGTTTTTAACGAAGACAATATTTGTTTTTAAATCTATTAATAATTCTATTTTCTATCGTTGAAAAAATTTAATGTTGTTTCAAGACAATGTTGTTTTCTTTTTCAATAAGTCCAACTAGTGTTTGTTTTTCACATAGTTGTTACCACTTTTTTTTCTCATCATTATATATCATTAATAAGGTTATGCTCTTATCATTTTCACATTATAACATTTTAAAAACTAACATGGCATTAAAAGTATGAGTTTAAAGCTAAATTAAAAAAAAATTCAACTCCTTTAGGTTAAACTTGATAACGAGATTCTAACTAAACCAGATTTATCATTGTTTTGGATCTTTTCAAAATTTTAAAAATACATTCAAGTGGTAGTAGTATTTGGTGATTTTGAAAAACTTTTAAAAATACTTTTTTATTTTAAAATATTCGTTTTTATTATAAATCATGCGCAATAATTAATATTGTTCACTTAGAGTTATCAAATTCAAGACACTCTATCACACTAACTACTGAAACTTTTATCATTCACTCATCACCATGATATACAAAAATAATGAAATCTCATCTAAATCCTTTGTCTTAAATCCCTTCTAATAACCACTTAATATTTAAAACCATATTAAAACATTCAAATATTCTAAGCATATTTCAACATTACTATCACGTGGAAACTGGAGTTAGGGTTGTTTAAATATTTTAAACCTATTCTCTATCACAAACAAACAAAAACCCAAATAATATATCAGTTCTCCATTTGTTGCAGTGAAAAATATATCAAGCAACTATGTAATGCAAACCTACAAATAATATATCAGTTTTCTATTTGTTCTAGTGAAAAATATATCAACCAACTATGTAATGAAAATAATACTTGAGCTATCCAATAATTGATCATTAATGATATACCTATGGAATACATATAATTAATGACCTATAGAAACATTAAACTTTCCCTCCCAATCAGTGCAACAATATTATCTTTTTTCGATGCTTCTAGAGACTACAAGAATATGCATAAATATATACGGCATCCACTGCAACAATTAAGTTGTGGGGATATGGAACTAATTTGGGGAAGTAACAAATTGATTTGCATAGGTAATAAGAGTATTAATAGAGTTCCATATTAATATGATATTAATTACCACAAATATTACTTGCACAATCAAATAATGAAGTGATACGCTCTTGGCTGGATTTTTTGACTTGGCCGACTTAAGAAGATTAAGCCCACACAAGTCGCTTAGAGCAGCTCCCGATGTGTTTGGAATGACAAAATATCATAGGTTATGGTCCTGCTACCAACTCAATTTATCCTCTTAAGGAGAACGTAAAAATTGAGTAAACATTTACCCTAAATTTTTATTACTGCTTAAAATAAATCCTAGAGTTAGTTTTCTAAGTCTAAGTTATCCTAAAGTGCTTTCTTAAGGAAAGTCTCTTGTTTTAGGGTTTTGTTTTAAATATTTTAACTAAAAGACTATTTTAAATTTTATCAAACTAATCTAATTTTATTTAACAACTATTAAAATAAACTAAAATATTAAAATAAACTAAGCTAAGAATAAAAATTAACTAGCTATCCTATCTCAGCTGAGAGCAACTTGGAAAACTAAATCAATTATCAATTAATGATTTAGATTAACAAAGAGGTAAGCAATAACAATTTAAATGAAAATATTTAAATTATTATCCTAAAATCACTTTGTCGAATATGCACAACAACAGAAAATTAAAATAGAGAACTACTTTAATTTATTCTGTGATGCCCTATTAATCAATAACTAATATTCAATACCAAATATTTGAATAACAGGATTTTATTCATTCATGAAAACATTGTAGAAAATACAAATGAAATCAGGAATAAATATGAAATATATATTATTACCATATCTCAATTATGAATACAAATATCAATTAACAAAACTTAGTAATATTCTCAATCAAACATCAATATTGTGCAAAGAGAGTATAATTTCAAATATTAAATACAATTATATCACATTACAATTGCATAAAATGTATGGTGAGAAAATAGTATATTGAAATATATATATATATATATATTAAGTTTTCAAAATAGTAACAAGTAGTGATACCAGTTTGAGAACTCTAGTCACAATCCTCCACGAAGGTAAAACTTCAATAAATAAATTAAAACCAGAAACTGTAATTATATTTCTAATAAGTCTTTTCCTTCAATACTCCATCGACCCTTTTTACAATGAGCTTCCTAGCTTATATAATAAGACTAGTAACTCCTTCTAGATTTTGTGTAACAACTATTCTAAAAATATCCCTTTAGTTCTAACAACCACTACATAATAAAGACAAAAATTCTCCTTATTCTATTGCATCGTATTTCTTCAACAAAAGCACTTGGCAGACGCGTTTATCCTACGAAACGATAATGTCAATTAAATGACTAGCCTGTAATAACTTCTGCCCAGATGAATCGACCTATGATGTGGCTGTCATTAGTATCCAATTCTTCCAAAAGCACCAACAAATGCCAACAACGACAAAAATAGTCTTCATTCATTTCAGCACATCAACAATATGTACACCTGTAACATTTAATATTAATTTCTCATTAAAATCATGATAACAAGAAATAAAATAAAATAATACAAATTATAAGCATACCTGCAAAATCGTAATTAAAACATTTTATTACCTGTCAAAATTGAAATCACAATAACTAAAATAGACTAAGTTGTTGCTATTTGTAACTTGATAGCTTTCTTGGCCTCAGAAAGCTTGGCCCTGAGTTTCAAGATTTTTTCTTCATGGATTTTTTCATCATTCATCAATTTCTCATTGGTTGCAGCTAACAATTTATTTTCTGCTTTGTATCTGTCCTTCTTGGCTTTCATTTGTTGCCATCGGTCTACCACATAAGCAATTCATTTTTTTGCTGTTGTAACTCTGTTTTCAACCTATCACAAGCTTCTTCAATGTCTTTTAACCGATCAACCTTATGTTTTTTAGAAAGCTTGATTGACTGCTTCGTTGCTTTTAAAGTTTCTGCTAGAGAATCTTCATCATTCAATGGTGACTTAAGTCGAGCTTCATGTTCAGATTGTGATGGTAATGGTGAATTATCTTTCACAACTCTCGTAGGAGATACCACCAAATCATCGTGATTATTACTCTGTTCTTGTTCAAAGTC
Source organism: Pseudotsuga menziesii (assembly GCA_001517045.1). NCBI lineage: Eukaryota > Viridiplantae > Streptophyta > Pinopsida > Pinales > Pinaceae > Pseudotsuga > Pseudotsuga menziesii. Next base: position 92,561 of record LPNX010129498.1, on the reverse strand, counting down.
ATTGATTGGGGTTTCATGAGGAGTAGATTCATCCTCATTATCACTGTTATCTTCGACAATGATGGGTTCACTACTTTGTTCCATGGTTCTTGGAACCAAAAGACTAATCATACTCCTAGTAAACCTTCGATTTATCGTTTCAAATTTTCTCGTGCTTGGTTCAAGAGGTTCGCTGTCACCTTCCAAATGTTTTCCTTTTAACTCATACTTCTCTCTCTCCTCCATTATCTTAGGATACAAATCAACTGTTGTAGAAAGTAGGGAAAATTCAATTTCAAACCCTTTAGAGCCATTAAAATTCTCAGATGATATAATTGGACACTTGAATACTGACCATCACAAGAAATATATCTGGAAATGACTTCAAAAGGGGCATGCCATTGATTCTTCAAATATTTCACAGGAAAGCTGAATCTAAGGTGTGCATCTTCCTTTGACAATGGAAGAAGAAACTGCTGAAACTTTTTCTTGTCTATTCGTGACCCTTTGAACCAGTGTTCACCAGTATGAGGCAGCTTTGTGGCTTTTGAAATAAATTCTTCATCTATGACTAGCTGTAAATCACCTATCTGAGCGACATTTCCATCAAAAGAAAATTCAAATCGTCTGTTAACTTCCTCATTGTGTCCACTGAAACCCCAAAAGAAGAGTTTCCAATCAATTTTCTCAAATAGGGCAAGAACTTCATGGTCGCCTTCTAACATTTCTGGATGAGAAAGCTCAAAGAGACTTAAGGGAGCCATTTGTTCAACTATCAGTTCTTTCTTTGACAGAGGGTTAAAAGGCATTGTAAAAACTGAAGGGATAGGGATACATGAATACATAGACATGTTATGAACCTTCACGCAATTCTGGAAGAGCTGAAGAGTAACCTTAGATAGGTTTTTTACGCGTGAGAACTTCACCATCAAACCACTGAAGGTATTCATCAAACAAATTGATGTGATTTGAAATCATTATGAAATATTCGAAATCAAATATTTTCATGAATGTAATACGACTGTCAGATAGGATGATGTTAATATGAACACATTTGACTAAGGTAATTATTTCATATTAAAATCTCTTTGAACAAGTGTTATCAAACAATCAATTTGTATCTTGTACCAAACACACGACTTCCAAATGTTAACAAGCAAGGATCATACATGGAATTCAATCGTGTTATTAAAACCAGATGATGTGAAGTTTTCATTTCAAACAATGATGTTTCATAGGGTTTCATAAATCCAACAACACACCAAGATCAACTTTGGATAATAATTAAATGTTCAAAACCATGTTTTATGCATGTAATACACTCAAGGAGTAAATTATATAGTTTTGAATCATACGATAAACTCATTGAATACAAATCATCATATGACTTATTGCAAAGTTTGATTGGATGGAGAATTTTATCAAAAACTAACACTAAATTCAAATTGATTATTGTGAATATAACACAAATATTTTATAACACTTGAACTGGTATATAAAAGTAAACTTTGGTTATTTGAGAAACATATATACAACTTTCTACAATTTGTAAAAATTGCATAGTATTAAAAATAAAGTTTTATGTAAAAATATGTCATTAGGGTTAAAATAGGATATTTCAATTAATTCATCAACCCTAATCATATAAATAACAAAAAAACTAATGATAAATACTTTGTCAAAAAGGTCTAAAAGAAATCAATAAAACCTAACTGCAACAAGTTCAAAATGCATTTCCAATTAATCCAAAAAAGAAACTATTTAGTAGGATATAACTTAAATATCTCAAATCAATATATAATCAAATATTAAATGATAATGAAAATTGATTATATATAAAATTAAGAGATTAACAGCTGCTAAATATTAAACCTATGAAAATGATTCCTAAACTTCCAGTATGATCATTATTTCTTCTTTTAATTGAGAGTACCTTCAGAATCAAAGATTCTGAAGGCACTCTTATATATTTTTTGAGATAAATCATAGAAGATAACTGATCATTTTATTCAGCAAAGCAGAAAATTTGAGAGGGTTGTTGCCTGCCAACATACCCTTGAGCGCATCATCCATGGCATTCTGCAATAATGTGCAGCAATACCCTGTAGCATGATAATCCATGGCAACCTGCCTTGCAACTACACATTATGTGATTTCAACGACAAAATGGGTGAGTATTGGATTCGATAGAGGGGAAAGGGTTTGCACCTTGAGAGATTTGATCCCTCTTGGCGCTTAGCAGAGCCAACTTTAGGATGGATCTATGCTGGTATCATTTCATTATGGGGATTGGTATCTCCTTCCTGGCTTATAGTCGACTCAAATAAAAACAAAGAAATCTCACCTTAATAACCACAATTACGATTATCTTTTTATTCATGATTATTGTGATAATTTCAATTAAACAAAATTAAAAATAAAATATTAATCTCAACAAAATGTTTATTATTACAATTACAATCTATTCATTGATGTTCTTATTAATTATTTCGCAAAAAGTAATTTACATCAACCACAATCTTTGTTTTAACCTTCATTTAAAACATAAAACTATTAGAGTTTTAAATTTAAAAAATTAATATTAAATCAAAATTTTAAATATAACTTTAATATTAACTTTATATGGTTTCATATTATTTGTTTATCAATTATGGTTCCATAATAATAATAATAATGTGGTTTACGAAATTTCAAATAGTTAGATGATAAGCAAACTATGGTTTCATAATATTTGTTTTTAATGAATACAATAGTTGTTTTTAAATCTATGACTAATTCTATTCACTATCATTGAAAAAATTTGATGTTGTTTCAAGACAATGTTGTTTTTTTTATTCAATAAATCCAACTAGTGTTTGTTTTTCACATAGCTGTTACCACTTTTTTTCTTCTCATCATTATATATCATTAATAAGGTTATGCTCTTATCATTTTCACATTATAACATTTTAAAAACTAACATGGCATTAAAAATACGAGTTTAAAGCTAAACTAAAAAAAAATCAACTCCTTTGGGTTAAATTTGATAACCAGATTCTAACTAAACCACATTAATCATTGTTTTGGATCTTTTCAAACTTTTCAAAATATATTCAAGTGGTAGTAGTATTGTGGTGATTTTTCAATCTTTTAAAAATATTTTTTGATTTTAAAATATTCGTTTTTATTATAAATCATGTGCAATAATTAATATGCTTTACTTAGAGTTATCAAATTCAAGACACTCTATCACACTAACTACTCAAACTTTTATCATTCACTCATCACCATGATATACAAAAATAATGAAATCTAAATAGGCTTTGTCTTAAATCCCTTGTAATAAGCGCTTAATATTTAAAACCATAAATATTAAAACATTCAAATATTATAACCATATTTAAACATTACTATCATGTGGAAACTCCACTAAGAGTTGTTTGAAGCTTTTAAACATATTCTCCATTTGCGCGGAGAGAAAAAAAAACCCAAATAATATATCAGTTCTCCATTTGTAGTAGTGAAAATTATATCAACTAACTATGTAATGCAAACATGCAAATAATATATGAGTTTTCTATTTGTACTAGTGAAAAATATATCAACCAACTATGTAATGAAAATGAATACTTGAGCTATCCAGATAATTGATCATTAATGATATACCGAGGGGATACAAATAATTAATGACCTAATACAAACATTACCTTCTCTCTTGATCACTGCAACAATATTATCATTTCCGATGCTTCTAGAGACTACACGAATATGCATAAATAAATATGCCATCCACTTCAACAATTAATTTGTGGGGATATGGAACTAATTTGGGAAAGTAACAAATTGATTTGCATAGGTAATAAGAGTATTAATAGAGCGCCATATTAATATGATATTAATTACCACAAATATTACCTACACAATAAAAAAATGAAGTGATACCCTCTACGTATTGTCCATGGAATTGTGCAATACTGTGCAGCAATACCCTGTAGCATGATAATCCATGGAATTCTGCCTTTCAACTACACATTATGTAATTTTAACGACAAAATGGGTGAGTATTGGATTCAATAGAGGGGAAGGGTTTGCACTTTGAGAGATTTGATCCCTCTCAGTGCTTGGTAGAGCTAGATTTAGGATGGATCTAGGCTGGTATGGTTTCATTGGGGGGATGTGTAACATCTTCCTTGCTTATAGTCAACTCAAATAAAAATAAATAAATCTCACCGTAGTAAACATAATTACTATTATCTTTTGATTCATGATAAATATGATAATTTAAGTTAAACCAAATTAAAAATAAATTATTAACCTCAACAAAATGTGTGTTATTACAATTACGATCTATTCATTGATGTTCTTATTAATTATTTCGCAAAAAGTAATTTACATCAACCACAATCTTTGTTTTAACCTTCATTTAAAACATAAAACTCTAAGAGTGTTAAGTTTAAAAAATTAATATTAAATCAAAATTTTAAATCTAACTTTAATATTAGCTTCATATGGTTTCATATTATTTGTTTACCAAATATGGTTCTATAATAATAATAATAATGTGGTTTAAGAACATTTGAAATAGTTAGACGATAAGCAAACTATGGTCTCATAATATTTATTTTTGCTTTTAAATCTATTATTAATTCTATTCGCTATCATTGAAAAAAATCAATGTTGTTTCAAGATAATGTTGTTTTCTTTTCAACAAATCCAACTAGTGTTTGATTTTCACAAAGTTGTTACCACTTTTTTTTTCTTATCATTATATATCATTAAGAAGGTTATGATCATTTTCACATTATAACATTTAAAAAACTAACATGGCATTAAAACTATCACTTTAAAGCTTAAAAAAAAATCAACTCCTTTAGGTTAAATTTGATAACAAGAATTTAACTAAACCACAATAATCATTGTTTTGGATCTTTTCAAACTTTTAAAAATATATTCAAGTGGTAGTAGTATTGTGGTGATTTTAAAAAACTTTAAAAATATTTTTTGATATTAGAATATTCGTTTTTATTATTAATCATGAGCAATAATTAATATGACTCACTTAGAGTTATCAAATTCAAGACACTCTATCACACTATCTACTCAAAATTTTATCATTCACTCATCACCATGATATACAAAAATAATGAAATCTCATCTAAATCCTTTGTCTTAAAGCCCTTCTAATAACTGCTTAATATTTAAAACCATAAATATTAAAACATTCAAATATTATAACCATATTTAAACATTACTATCATGTGAAAACTGGAGTTAGGGTTGTTTAAAAAATTTAAACATATTCTCCATTTGAGTTCATAGACAAAAAAAACCCTAAATAATATATTAGTTCTCCATTTGTTGGAGTGAAAAACATATCAACCAACTATGTAATGCAAACCTGCCAATAATACATCATATTTTTATTTTTTCTATTGAAAAATATATCAACCAACTACATAATGAAAATAATACTTGAGCTATCCCAATAATTGATCATTAATGATATACCTGAGGGATACAGATAATTAATTACCTAATACAAACATTAACTTCCCTCCCGATCACTGCAATAATATTATCATTTCCAGTGCTTCTAGAGACTACAAGAATACGGGTAAATACATGCGCCATCCACTGCAATAATTAATTTTTGGGGATATGGAAATAATTTGGGCAAGTAACAAATTTATTTGCATAGGTAATAAGAGTATTAATAGAGTGTCATATTAATATGATATTAATTACCACAAATATTACCTACATAATCAAATAATTAAGTGATACCCCTCTACGAATCATCCATGGCATTGTGCAATAATGTGCAACAATACCCTGTAGCATGATAATCCATGGCAACCTCCCTTACAACTACACATTATGTGATTTTAATGACAAAATGGGTGAGTATTGGATTCGATAGAGGGGAAAGGGTTTGCACCTTAAGAGATTTGATCCCTCTCGGCGCTTGGTATAGCCACCTTTAGGATGGATATATGCTGGTATGGTTTCATTGGGGGGATGTGTACAACTCCTTCCTAGCTTATAGTCGACTCAAATAAAAATAAATAAATCTCACCGTAGTAAACACAATTACTATTATCTTTTTCTTCATGATTAATGTGATAATTTTAGTTAAACTAAATTAAAAATAAAATATTAACCTCAACAAAATGTGTATTATTACAATTGCAATCTATACATTGATGTTCTTATTGATTATTTCACAAAAAGTAGTTTACATCAACCACAATCTTTGTTTTGACCTTCATTTAAAACATAAAATTCTTAGAGTGTTAATTTTAAAAACTTAATTTTAAATCAATTTTTTAAATCTAACTTTAATATTAGCTTCATATGGTTTCATATTATTTGTTTACCAAATATGGTTGCGTAATAATAATAATAATGTGGTTTAAGAAAATTTCAAATAGTTAAATCATAAGGCACTATGGTTTTATAATATTTATTTTTAATGAAGACAATATTTGTTTTTAAATCTATTATTACTTATATTTGCTATCGTTGAAAAAATTTAATGTTGTTTCAAGACAATGTTGTTTTCTTTTTCAATAATTCCAACTAGTTCCTGTTTTTCACATAGTTGTTATGACTTTTTTTTCTCATCATTATATATCATTAATAAGGTTATGCTCTTTATAATTTTCACATTATAACATTTTAAAAACTAGCATGGCATTAAAAATACAAGTTTAAAGCTAAATTAAAAAAAATCAACTCCTTCAGGTTAAATTTGATAACTAGATTCTAACGAAGCCACATTAATAATTGTTTTGGATCTTTTCAAACTTTTCATAATATATTCAAGTGGTAGTAATATTGTGGTTATTTTAAAAAACTTTTAAAAATATATATTTTTATTTTATTTTAAAATATTTGTTTTTATTATAAATCATGCCCAATAATTAATATGCTTCACTTAGAGTTATCAAATTCAAGACACTCTATCACACTAACTATGAAAACTTTTATTATTCACTCATCAGCATGATATACAAAAATAATTAAATCCCGTCCAAATCCTTTGTCTTAAATCCCTTGTAATAACCGCTTAATATTTAAAACCATAATATTAAAACATTCAAATATTATAACCATATTCAAACATTACTATCATGTGGAAAGTGGAGTTAGGGTTGTTTACAGATTTTAAACATATTCTCCATTTTCATGCACAAAAAGAAAAAAACCCAAATAATATATTAGTTCTCCATTTGTTGCAATGAAAAATATATCAACCAACTATGCAATGCAAACCTACAAATAATATACATCAGTTTTCTATTTGTTCTAGTGAATAATATATCAACCAACTATGCAATGCAAACCTACAAATAATATACATCAGTTTTCTATTTGTTCTAGTGAATAATATATCAACCAACTATGTACTGAAAATAATACTTGAGCTATCGAGATAATTGATCATTAATGATATACCTGGGGGATACGGATAATTAATGAACTAATACAAGCATTACCTTCCCTCCCGATCACTGCAACAAGATTATCATTTCCAATGCTTCTAGAGGCTACAAGAATATGTATAAATACATGCGCCATCCACTACAACAATTAATTTGTGGGGATATGGAACTAATTTGGGCAAGTAACAAATTGATTTGCATAGGTAATAATAGTATTAATATAGATCTATGTTAATATGATATTAATTACCACAAATATTATCTCCACAATCATATAATGAAGTGATACCTCTCTGCGTATCATCCATGGCATTGTGCAATAATGTGCAGCAATACCTTGTAGCATGATAATCAATTGCAACCTGCCTTTCAACTACACATTATGTGATTTTAATGACAAAATGGGTGAGTATTAGATTCGATAGAGGGGAAAGGGTTTGCACCTTGAGATATTTGATCCCTTTCGGCGCTTGGTAGAGCCACCTTTAGGATGGATCTAGGCTGGTATGGTTTCAGCGGGGGGATGTGTAACTCCATGCTAGCATATAGTCGGCTCAAATAAAAATAAAGAAATCTCACCCTAGTAAACACAATTACTATTATATTTTTCTTCATGTTTAATGTGATAATTTGAGTTAAACCAAATTAAAAATAAAATATTAACTTGAACAAAAATGTGTATTATTACAATTACAATCTATTCATTGATGTTCTTATTAATTATTTCACAAAAAGTAATTTACATTAACCACAATCTTTGTTTTAACCTTCGTTTAAAACATAAAACTCTTAGAGTGTTAAGTTTGAAAAATTAATATTAAATCAAATTTTTAAATCTAACTTTAATATTAGCTTCATATGGGTAATAATAATAAAAATAATAATAATAATGTGGTTTAAAAACATTTCAAATAGTAAGACGATAAGCAAACTATGGTTTCATAATATTTGTTTTTAAATATATTATTAATTCTATTTGCTATGGTTGAAAAAATTTAATGTTATTTTCCTTTTCAATAAATCCAACTAGTGTTTGCTTTTCGCATAGTTTCAGTTTTTTTTCTTTTTTCTGAACATTGTATATCATTAATAAGGTTATGCTCTTATCATTTTCACCTTAAAACATTTTAAAAACTAACTTGGCATTAAAAATATGAGTTGAAAGCTAAATTTAAAAAAAATCAACTCCTTTAGGTTAAATTTGATAACTAGATTCTAACTAAACCACATTAATCATTTTTTTGGATCTTTTCAAACTTTTCAAAATATATTCAAGTGGTAGCAGTATTGTGGTGATTTTTTCAAACTTTTAAAAATATTTTTTGAATTTAAAATATTCATTTTTATTATAAATCATGAGCAATAATTAATATGTTTCACTTAGAGTTATCAAATTCAAGACACTCTATCACACTAACTACTCAAACTTTTATCATTCACTCATCACCATGATATACAAAAATAATGAAATCTCGTCTAAATCCTTTGTCTTAAATCCCTTGTTATAACTCTTAATATTTATAACCATAATATTATAACATTGAAATATTATAACCATATTTAAACATTACTATCGTGTGGAAAATGGAGTCAAGGTTGTTTAAAGCTTTTAAAAATATTCTCCATTTGTGTGCACACAAAAAAAACCCAAATAATATATCACTTCTCCATTTGTTGCAGTGAAAAATATATCAACCAACTATGTAATGCAAACCTACAAATAATATATTAGTTTTTTATTTGTTCTAGTGAGAAATATATCAACCAACTATGTAATGAAAATAATACTTGAGCTATCCATATAATTGATCATTAATGATATTCCTGGGGGATACAGACAATTAATGACCTAATACAAACATTACCTTCCCTCCTGATCATTGCAACAATATTGTCATTTCCAATGCTACTAGAGATTACAAGAATATGCATAAATACATGCGCCATCCATGTCAACAATTAATTTGTGGAGATATGGAACTAATTTGGGCAAGTAACAAATTGATTTGCATAGGTAATATGAATATTAATACAGTGCCAAATTAATATCATATTAATTACCACAAATATTACCTATACAATCAAATAATGAAGTGATACCCCTCCGCGTATCATCCGTGGCATTGTGCAATAATGCACAACAATACCCTATAGCATGATAATCCATGGCAGCTTGCCTTTGAACTACACATTATGTGATTTTAACGACAAAATGGGTGAGTATTGGATTCGATAGAGGGGAAAGGGTTTGCACTTTGAGAGATTTGATCCGTCTTGATGCTTGGAGGAGCCACCTTTAGGATGGATCTAGGTCAATATGGTTTCATTGCGGGGATGTGTAACTCCTTCGTGGCTTATAGTCGGGTCAAATAAAAATAAAGAAATCTCATAAATAAATCTCATTGTAGTAAAGACAATTACTCTTATCTTTTTCTTCATGATTAATGTGATAATTTCAGTTAAACCAAATTAAAAATAAAATATTAACCTCAACAAAATGTGTATTATTACAATTACAATCTATTCATTGATGTTCTTATTAATTATTTTGCAAAAAGTAATTTACATCAACCACAATCTTTGTTTTAACCTTCATTTAAAACATAAAACTCTTAAGAGTGTTAAGTTTAAAACAAATTAATATTAAATCAAAATTTTAAATCTAACTTTAATATTAGCTTTATATGGTTTCATATTATTTGTTTACCAAATATGGTTCAGTAATAATAATAATAATAATAATGTGGTTTAAGAACATTTCAAATAGTTAGACAATAAGCAAACTATTTTTTCATAATATTTGTCTTTAACAAAGACAAAGTTTGTTTTTAAATGTATTATTAATTCTTGTCACTATACTTGAAAAAAAGAAATGTTGTGTCAAGACAATGCTCTTTTATTTTTCAATAAATCCAACTAGTGTTTGTTTTTCACATAGTTGTTACCACTTTTTTTCCCATCATTATATATCATTAATAAGGTTATACTCTTATCATTTTCACATTATAACATTGGAAAAACCAACATGGCATTAAAAATATGAGTTTAAAGCAAAAAAAAAAAATCAACTCCTTTAGGTTAAATTTGATAACGAGATTCTAACTAAACCACATTAATAATCGTTTTTGATCTTTTCAAACTTTTCAAAATATATTCAAGTGGTAGTAGTATTGTGGTTATTTTTCAAACTTAATTTATTTTTTATTTTAAAATATTCATTTTTATTATAAATCATGCTCAATAATTAATATGTTTCACTTAGAGTTATCAAATTCAAGACACTTTATCATAGTATCAAATTCAAGACACTTTATCATAGGAACTACTCAAACTTTTATCATTCACTCATCACCATGACTTACAAAAATATAGTCTAAATCCTTTGTCTTAAATTCCTTGTAATAACCGCCTAATATTTAAAACCATAAATATTAAAACATTGAACTATTATAACCATATTTAAACATTACTATCATGTGGAAACTCGAGTGAGAGTTGTTTAAAGCATTTAAACATATTCTTCATTTGCATGTAGAGACCAAAAAAAAAAAAAACCCAAATAATATATTTGTTCTCCATTTGTTGCAATGAAAAATATATCAACCAACTATGTAATACAAACTTGCAAATAATATATCAGTTTTTCTATTTGTTCTAGTGAAAAATATATCAACCAACTATGCAATGAAAATAATACTTGAGCTATCCATATAATTGATCATTAATGATATAATTAATGGCCTAATCCAAACATTACCTTCCCTCCCAATCAATATTATCATTTCTGATGCTTTTAGAGACTACAAGAATATGCATAAATACATGCGCCATCCACTGCAATAATTACTTTGTAGGGATATGGAACTAATTTTGGCAAGTAACAAATTGATTTTCATAGGTAATAAGAATATTAATAGAGTGCCATATTAATATGACATTAATTACCACAAATATTACGTGCACAATCAAATAATGAAGTGATACCCCTCTGTGTATCATCCATGGCATTGTGAAATAATGTGCAGCAATACCGTGTAGCATGATCATCCATGGCAACCTGCCTTTCAACTACACATTATGTGATTTTAACTACAAAATGGGTGAGTATTGCATTATATAAAGGGGAAATGGATTGCACCTTGAGAAATTTGATCTCAGCGCTTAGTAGAGCCATCTTTAGGATGGATCTATGCTGGTATAGTTTTTAAAATAAATATTTTCCATTTATTTTATTTTCATTGGCTTGACTGGTTGCATAATTATAAGTTTCACGTTTCCACCACTCACAGTTATTGAAATCACAAACTACCAAATAACCTTACCACTCTAAAACCAAGCCAAATAATAAATAGTAAAAAATGAAATTTATTCGCCTCTTTTTGAAAATGTCATGTTTTCTTTACCACTCTAAACCAAGTCAAATATTAAATAATAATAAAAATTACATTATTATACCTGCCACAGCAGGTATATAGTAATCCGTTGCTAGTCAACCACTTTTGATCTTCTATTAGTTTGCTCCCACCAAAAAATCAAAATCAGTTTTCCAAAGTTAAACTTTACAGCTTGCAAAAAAATATTTTAAATTTTAATAAAAATATTTGAATTTGCTATTTTGTAAACTTTTGATTGGCCAATCAGAAGTGATGTCATTCTTGGAGTTTGGTATCTGGTTTTAGCTTGACACATGGCAATGATGACATCAGGAGGTTGCTTGCATTGAATGCTCCAGAATCCTCCTACCGGAGATCCTCCTACGTCTTGGCCCATGCCCTCATCTTTCTTCCGCAGATTACAATCCTGGCTTCCGCGTTTGCCGTGACCACGTTCTGGGCCGTGGGGCTCTCGGGCGGAGCGTCGGGCTTTTTCTTCTTCCTTCTCGCCACCATTGCCTCCTTCTGGGCCGCCAATTCCTTCGTAACGTTCCTTTCCGGCGCGGTGTCGAATCTCATGATCACCTACACGATCGTCGTAGCTCTGCTCGCCTATTTCCTGCTTCTCAGCGTGTTCTTCATCAACAGGGACCGAATTCCACCCTACTGGATTTGGTTTCACTATATTTCCCTGATCAAGTATCCCTACGAGGCCGTGCTGCAAAACGAGTTCGACAATCCTCATGCCTGCTTCGCCAAAGGAACTCAGGTCTTCGATGGGACACCCATGTCACACCTGAGCCCTCAGCTCCAGCAATCTTTCCTCAACCTTTTGAAGACCACCAGCAACATTGACATCACACCTACCACCTGCGTCACGACGGGGATCGATATTCTGCAAAATTAGGATGTGACACAGCTAAACATATGGAATTGCCTGTATATGACGCTGGCCTGGGGAGTCCTGTTTCGAGTTTTATTCTACATATCTCTTCTTCTTGGAAGCAAGAACAAACGCCATTGATCTGCCAGCTTCATGGTTCGAGTAATTTATTTGCATTCCCTTTATTGGGCCTGGGCCTGGTTCAAGTGTGATAATGATTATACCCTGTTATTGCTTTCCTGTCGTATACTCTAGGTACTTCAACGATTCAGATGTTGGCTAGAGAAGGCTGAGAATTTCAAGTTATGTAATTAACCGGAATTGTATTAGCTTGGCAGTTCAGTTCCCTAGTATATAAACAGATTAAGATTCAGCATGGCTCCGCTAAAGAATGGATCGTCCAATTTTAATAATATTTGTACTTCGCCTCTTGAATTTTTCCCCAAATCTTCAGCGTGTGATGGCATGGAAGCAGCAGAAAATCTTCGGAATCGTGTAGAAAGGGGGCGTAGTGTGTCAGGCAGGCAGTTCTAACGGCTTTAAATAGGTGAAACAAATATTTTATTACAAGTAGCTGGCAGTTATCTGCTTTAGTTTATCAACCCGTGCAAAGTGGACGGGATGTTGTCTTCATGTTTCAACTAGAATGAATGTTACTAATTGTTTTGCTCATGTCCTTTTTGTATGAAAATAATGTGTGCATATATATATTTAAACTAAAAGAAAGGCTTTTTC
>LPNX010129498.1:65062-79017 GCA_001517045.1 Pseudotsuga menziesii | reverse complement strand
TAAACAAATTGGAGGTCATAGTTTATGAAATATTTTAAATTCATAAAGTATTAGCTTAATTTGATTGGTTCTCAAATTAGTTATTGGTTGTCAAATTCAGTTTCTAAGATATGTTAAGATATGTTAAATGCATAAAGTAGTAGTTTAATTTGAACAACACTTGGTAGTCAAATTGAATTTATAAGATAATGTTATATTTATAGTTAATAACCTTATAATTTGATAACTTTTTTTATAAATTTTCATGTTAAAAACTTTATAACTCTAGAATAATGTTTTCATCCTTATAAAATTAGAGATAATTTTTATAATTAAATGAATCTACATAATAATTAATAAATAAATAACTTTAAGGTAGAGAAAAACTATCAATTATTCTTTAGGGAGTTAGGGAGGTGAAAGCTATCATTAAAAAAATATATTTCTTATAATACAACACAATACAAAATACAACATCCCCAATATAATGATATTTCTTATAATGCAATACAATACAAAATACAACATCCCTAATATAATGATATGCATGTGTGTATTTACTTTCTCATGAGACCTATGTCAACTACCCTTCATATAACATTTATTATTCATGAACTACCTAGTGGGCATTATTTAATGAGTATGGACAAATTGATGAGTTCACACCAACTACCTAGTGGACCTTATTCTATGAGTATGCCTACATTACATTAATTACCCAAGTTCCTATATTTTGTTTCCATAGAAAAAGTATCATAACTTTATAAAACCATATTGTTCATGTGACCCCTAAGCTGTACATTTTCAAGCATAACATGTGTTCAGAATATTCACAGCATATACATGCATAATCTTTTATAGCTCTTAACACTGCCCAAGATGGAAAAAAGAAGCAAAATATAGTCTCAAATAACATGTATGAAAGGAAAAACCTGCAAGTACCATCTCATAAAAGGAACATGTAGAAGATCAAATATGCCCCCTGCCTAGTGAGTATAATACACTATGGATATTCTCCCATTTTTCCATAGAGCTAATGGGTAGAAGAAGACCTTGCATGGAGAGCAAGTCTAACTCAACATTGCTTTCTTAGTAGATGTGTAAGTAGGAGATCTGCTGAAAGAAAGAGTTGGTCCTTATAATGTCCTCGAAAAGAGGAAGCAAGAAGATATTCCAAGGAGACTTTCCAAGCTTCGGACAATCGGTTACTAATTTGGAGTCACCAAATATCTAGATGTGTAGAATCTCAAGAGAGTGAGCAAGAGACAAAATAAGTTAAATAGAATAACTTTAGCATAATTACTTGTAACATCTCCAAGACCAACAACAAAATGAAGGGAATGATTGACGATGAAATGTATAACCCCACCAGACAGTGGCTAACCATGTGAGGTACCATCCACAAAATCCCATGAGAAGGAGTCATCAATGAGTGTTTCCGCGATGATCCGAGGAGAGTTGATAGGATTACATTGTGGAAAATATTTGAATATACCAATACATTTTCCAGCAAAAACCTGAGAAGGAATGAAAACGCCATAAAAAATAGCCTTACTTCTAGCGAGCCAAACTCCCCAAATGATGAAGATCAGGAGAACAACATAATTATGAAAAGTATTGTTGTTTGACCATGAGAGCCATGCTTGTTGTAAATCATTGCCACACCAATCAAAAGATATGATAGTGAGGAGAGTGACGTGATGTCAGATTTCCAGAATGTATGGGCAAGAGATAAACAAATAATCGATATTTTCAGCAGTCGATGCACAGAGAGGGCATCTATTGGGACATATTTTAAATCTTTGTACTAGAACATCCTAGACATGTACCTTACCCTCAAGAGAAAGCCAAAAGAAAATCTTGTTCTTGTATGGGCAGTAAAGACACTAGATACACTTGCACCACCATCCATGAGGTGGAATGTCTTCCTCCTCTCTAAGGGCCTTATATCCTAACTTGGGAGCATATAATCTACCTTTAGCATTCTTTACCCAAAGCAATACATTGTCCTTGACACTAAGATATGTGTTGCTATTAATGAGGGTCTATATGTATCTATCCCAAATAGGACTCTCCCTGTAGTTTAAATCTCGATCGGCTGCAGAGAGCCATGATTATTTAAGGAGTGAATTGGTGTCATGCTTATGGATCTGGTCAAGATGTATGTGGCCACGATCATACAAGGAGAGGATCATATTAGTCGAAAGTTGTACAAAATCAGCACAACCAATCCATGGGTCTTGACCAATCCGAATACTTTTGTCATTGCCAACTTTCCATGCTAGCCAGCCACCAATAAGACCAAAGGAGGAGATGATCACTTTCCATATGTTGGATATGTTATTCAAAGACTTATCCTTATATCGAAACCATTCTTCAATAATAATTGGAGAGATATATTTTTGATAAATAATCCTAACCTGGAGTCCCTTTCCTTCAAGAATTTGCTAGGTACATTTGGAAGCAATTGCCTTAGCAAAGCATGATAGATCTTTGATACCCCAACCACCAAGAGATTTGGGGAGGGAGATCCTATTCCAGGCGACCCATGGAAAAGTTGAATCTAATTTCTTACCAGCCCAGAGGAATTTTTTTTGCAAATCTTATGGATCTTGTTTAATGCGAACAATCATCATTGCACCATTTATTGCACCATAGATTGAGTCTATGTTTAATGCAAACAATCATCCAAGCCCAATCCTTGCAAGTGTAGTCACTGAGTTTGATATGAAATCCCAGATATTTAAGGCATGGGGAGATTTTAACAATGGTATAGCCAAATTTGTCGGAGTTCCATAATTCCTCAGCATTGGCCAAATTCATATATGATACATGGAAGATTTCATGCCATTACAAACCATTCCTATGGCTGAGCAGAATAATCTCATAATCAATTTGAGTAATAGAGCGTCCCTGCGAGATCCATCAATAAAAAAACAACATGTCATCAACGAATAGTAGGTGAGAGACATAAACATTACCATCAAATCGAAATCCCTTGTAAACACCAATGGAAGCAGCTTTGGAAACCGTACGGCTGAGCCCATCCATCATTAATATGAAAATAATAAGAGCAAGTGGGCATCCTTGTTGTAAACCCCCGAGGCTTGAAAAAGTTTGGTACATAACCATTAATAAGAACTAAGAAATATACAAATTGAATGGTTACTAAAATCCATTTTATCATGGACAATGCAAAACCAGTCTACACAAATATCAGATTGATATGGGTCCAGTTAATGCGGTCGTATGTCTTGGACCAATCGAATTTGATATAAGACCACAAGAGATTTCTTAAATACCCCTAGGTATAAAAATATATCAAATAAATAATATTTCTCAATTTTTCCACCACCACGATGATGGAATTAGACTAACTTTGCAATCCAATAATTGATTCAATTGTCACAAATTCTCATTTCCACTAGGGTTGGTGTACACCTTTGACAATATCGTTTTTCATCCCATTCCATATGTATTATGTATTATTTTGTCGCTTATATAATTGCTTTTTATAACTTTAATGGCCATATGCCATGTCATCCCTTATATCTATAGTAGCTTTTCTTATTGCAATCCCTCGTTAAATAAAAGGTAGTGCTCTTTATGAAATCTTTATCAATTGAATTCTTTGATTTTCTTTCTTTTACTGTTTATCAAAGCCTCTAAATTAAGAAGAATAAAAAAACTCACTCCGGATCATTTAACCTAATGGATGTTTAAAAAGAAATTAAACTAAATAAGCAAGGACTAGTTGCCTCAATCTGTACTAGTCCTGTCCTATGATCTTCATAAAATAATCTAGAATAAAATGACCTTCATAAAATCTAGAATAGAATGATCTTCATAAAATATATTCAATTCCAATCCTATCCTGTGATCTTCATAAAAGAATCTAGAATAAAAGGATCTTCATAAAATCTGGAATAAATTCCACTCCTGTCCTATGATCTTCATAAAAGAATCTAGAATAAAATAATCTTCATAGAATCTGGAATAGAATGATCTCTAATAAAATCTATTCAATTCCACTTATGTCCTATGATCTTCATATAAAAGAATCTAGAATAAAATGATTTTCATAAAATCTGGAATAGAATGATCTCTAATAAAATCTATTCAATTCGATTATACCTTAGTAATTGCCTCAATTTGTACTACTCCTGTCCCATGATCTTCATGATCTTCATGAAATAATCTAAAGATCTTACTTATCCATTGCGCTGTCTTTGGATTCTTGGGCTTTCTCATGAGCCTGTTGAGCAGTTTCGCCAGTCTTTTGTTTAGCACTGTCCACAGTCTCTTGACCTTCGACCTTCAATTGTTGCATTTTCTCGCGCATTGATTCAGTTGTTTCTCCGAGCTTACCCTGATTACACTTGCAAATCATTAGATAAATTCATGATAAAACCCTACATCTAAAACAATTCTTTATAATTTTTCAGTTGAAAGATCTATGACTAGTACTATAACTGACTCACCTTGGTTGCATCCGAAGTCTCCTGGGCTGTCTGACCGGTGCGGTCTTTAAATCCTTTGCAATTCTCCACTGAAGAATCCTTGGCTTCCTGTGTATTTCCTGCAACAGTATCCTTAGCTTCCCGTGCTTTCTCTGCAACAGCATCTGTCGTTGCCTGAGTTTTCTCCATAGCCGTATCTTTGGTTTCCTTAGCTTTCTGAGTAGCAGAGTCTGTATACTCGCGCGCTTTATTCACAGTGGTATCTGCAGTTTCTCGAGTTGTGTCTGCTACAGAATCCTTGGTCTGGCGAGCCTTCTCAGCCACAGAATCCTTGTACTCCCCGGCCTTGTTCATGGTGGAATCTCTAGTTTCTTTGGCTTTCTCTACAATGGTGCCCTTGACTTCTTGAGTCTTGCCTGCAGTAGAATCCTTGGCATACTCAAACTTTTCTTGAATTCCCTTGAGAGCTGACATGGTGCCCTCCTTGAGACTTCCCAATGCATAAGAGGCAAATTCAGTGCTGGCATCTTTGGCAACATGTGCCATCCATTTTGCAGACTCTAAGTTATCAGAAGCATTCTCCCGTCTCTCTTCTGCCTCCTGGCTAGAAGGTTTTCTCGCTTTCTCTGAAGCCATTGATCTCGACCTTGAAAATCAAATACAAACTCCAAAAAACAAGAACAACCGAAAACTCAAATGATTCAAATCAAAAAAATGGAGATGAACGCATAAAACAAATTTCTGATGAATGTTCTATATGCAGCTGATACTCTGTAGAAGATAGACTGAGTGGAATATGCTTGGCTTCCTTTTGAAATATGGGACAGTGAGTGGTTTGAGCATGCGTCTTCTGCCAGGTGGCCACTCTCTCAACACGCCACTTAGAAATTAAACTGAATAATTTGAATTTTATTTAAAATAATAGATGCTAATTTCACCTTAAAAGTCACCCTCCTCACAAGATAAGGCCGTCAACTATACATGTTAGAATGGATTCCTTTACTTCATATAAATATATCGAATTGGATTGCTTTACTAATTCTCTTCTTTGTACTAGCTTCTACTAACACTAATTAATCCCTTCAGACTCTTTTTAAAGTATTTATTCCCCCCAAGGGATGTCAACAACATCAACAATTAGTGAAGCATAATTGTCAATCTCATATTGGTTTCATAATAATCGATGTATGAGAAGAGAAACCATCATCCAAGGGATTATTGGTCCTTCATAATACCTTGATATTACCTATCCATTTTTCATTGTGGTGTTGGCATGGGTAAAAGGCCACTCATCGTTCTTAGTTTTTGTGTCAATGGTAGATATCTTTAGCTATTCCTCAATGTTAAAAGTAGCAATGGTTTGATTTTTTAAGCCCTCCCCATGATGGCTTCTAATAGGGAAAGAGTTATTTTGGGAGTATTGGAGCATGCCACCTTCAACATTCTATTGGGATAGCAAGAATTGATCTCTCGATCCAATCCCATTGTTTTTTTTTTTTTACCAAAACTGATGGGTAGATTAAAGAGCCGGAAAATCAGCTTCCGGGAGCTTTGTTACAATGGAAGAATCCCTGAGCAAGACAAGGGATAAGACAAGAAAATAGAGACCATAGTTGACCAAGTGGAGTCCAGCTGTTGCCAGGACTTTCCCACACGAGTTAAGCCCATCTTAATGGCCGGCAAATGAAGGACACAGAGGAAACGAGCTCAAAAACACTGGCGTGAGCTTCAGAAATGAAGTTAAGATTCTTAGGGATCCATCTTGGAGAAGAACTTTTGACAGACGAGCTCCCTTGCTTTAAATCTTTGGCCAACTTCTCCAAACTGGTTCGCTGCCTCTTGGAACTGGTAGAGAAGGTCTTCTTGGACGGAAGCCAATCCTTCTGAGGCGTTTTCAAGCTTCTCTTTGCACCCATTCGATCCAGAGGAAAGCAACGGCAGTCTACTCCAGTATTTATGTTGATGCTGGGACTTCCCTTAGTATTCCAGCTTGCCCATTCAATCTTCAACCGACATAGCTCATAGAGGGCAGCCACTGTGTCACCACCGAGAGGAGGGCAGTCACCAATGAAATCATAGCTTCTAGCTGGGAATGAAATGGAGCCGAGATAATCGAGATAGCCTCAAATTTCTCTAGGAACACAACCATGCCTTTCTAAGGCCCAAAGGGCCAGGAGAACGAAGCTGATAAGCAGGTTGCCAGTACAGAAAATGCAGAGATCTCTAAGGACGCGTTCAGGCAAGGAAGAGTCACGGGAGATTGCAGGTAGAGGCGTTTCCATTAATAGAAATGATGCTCCTGCTCAGGAGCGTGGCGTGATTGGCTTCAAGATCAGCTACCTTGTTTAGATGGCGCAGCACGTGAAAGAAGATTATGGTTTGGAACTTGCCCATTAAGATTTGATTTTTCTAAACTATCCTCTTCAAGTGGATGCTGGGAGGACTAGAATTCGATCTCATGGCCTGAATCACCATCTTGGAGTCCCCAAAGACTAAGATATTCCGGATGTTAAGGCTTCAAGCTTGCCCGAGACCCTGCCACATAGCATGATATTCAGCAAAATTATTAGACTCCACTCCTAGCCCCCAAGCAAAGGAAGAATGAACGGAACCTGAAGGCAAGAGGATCACTCCTCCCCCTCCGGATGGACCTGGATTGCCCTTAGAGGCACCGTCAAAAAATAGACAATGAACTTGCAGCAAGAGTCTCCAATTTAAGAAATCTACTTCTTCCATTCGAATTTCCCAAGCAACAAGAGTTGGAGGTCTGGTAATGGAAGTTTTATGAGCACTAGAGGTGAAACCAGCAAGCCATGAAGCTTCTCTGTCCTCTAGAGGTCTAGTATTCCAGAGACCAGGTTTGTGGTCCAATGCTTCTCCAAGGAAAGCTTTGGCTTTCATCGCTATCTTAGAAGGAGTTCTCTCCACATCTCTGAACAAGCGATTGTTCCTTTCGAGCCAGAGTTTCCAGAAAATGAACTTAGGGAGGAGCATCCACGCACATTTGAGAAGGTCTTTTTGGAGAGCTGGAAGGGGGAGCATTCAACCCATCTGGTAAACAGATCTGTTGTTAACTCCGGCAGATTAAAATTAGGAGGATTCACCGGAAGTGCTTCTTTCCAGACTTCTTTGGAGAATGAACAGGACAGCAGAAGATGATCAATATTTTCTTCATCATTCTTGCACAGGGCGCACCTTGAGGGACCTTCCAGGCCTCTCTTTCGTAAATTTTTTGTTGTGAGAACACTTCTATGAACCACATTCCAACAAAACAGATCAACTTTTGGAATGGACTTGGAAGACCAAACGAAGTTCCACTGGATCGGATTTGGGGCTACGTGAGGAACTGTCAATAAGGACCGGTAGCCTTCAGCTGCTGTATAACTTCCAGATTTGGATCCCCAGCCTCTCTTATCACATGCAGCTTGATTTAGTGGTGATTTACCTTGCAGAAGCTCGGACAGAGTTTTGGCTTCCTCATCAAGATCGTTGGGGAGGTCTGCATACTTCCAATCAATCCAGTTTTTTTCATTGTCCCAGGCTGAAAGGTCCCATAGAGTGAAGATATGCTCATCTTTGAGCCACTGTTTGATATTCTGAATTTCTGGATTATACCCCAAAGGCTCTTCCCCGAGGATGGAATCTTCCCACAAATTAATTTTTTTCCCGTTGCCAGGTATCCAATACAGTAAGGATCTGAAGTGCGCCAGGGATTTGAGGCAGAGCTTATAGATTGGAGAGCCAATTTTGCTGGGAGGATTTTTGTCAAGGCAGCGAGTTCTCTGGCCAGAGAAATATTTTTTCCACAGAACCTTTTTGCTCCAGCTAGGCTTCCCGGACACAATCTGCCAGAGAATTTTGGTTCCCATAGCTAAATTTTGGGCATGAATGCTTCTGACTTGGAGGCCTCCTTCTCTATAGGTCTTTTGGACTTTTCCCCAGCTGACCAGATGAGGCTTTTTCAGGTTTCCTTTTCCCCCTTCCCACAGGAAATTTTTGAAAAGAGTTTCAATCTTGCTGATGACAGAAGAAGGGGCCAGAAGAATAGAAGATTGATAAATAGGGATATTGGACAGAACAGATTTTAGTAAAACCAGTTTCCCTGTAAGGGTGAGCCAGCGTGCCCCCCACTTTTGAATCTTAGCTTTTAACTTTTCAACGATGGGGTTCCAATTCTTGGTTTTGATGGCATATTTAAAAATCGGGACACCTAAGTATGTGAAGGAGTCCCAGTTCTGGTAGCTTTCCATTTCCAGAACTCTAGAGGTTCTTCCTATATCATCCACAGAGCTGTTCCAATAGTAAATTTTGCTTTTTTGCAGGTTGATTTTGCTTCCAGAGATCTGAAGATAGATGTCTAGCTCCTTCTTGAAGTTCTTTGCAGATTGAACACCAGCTCCTCCCAGCAGCAGAGTGTCATCTGCGAACTGGGCATGATTTATTTCCTTTACATTATGGGCCATGCGAAGCCTAGGTAGAGAAAGGACCTGCTGACAGTTGTTAAGTTGGTAGCTGAACATGGAAGCCTGGATGGCGTATAGAAGAGGAGACATAGGGCAGCCTTGGCGCAGCCCTCTAGAGGCTTGGAAAAAATTGGTTGGCCTTCCATTTACCAAAGGGGCAATCCAAGGGGAGCAGATGCATCCTTTGATCCAGCCAATGAGCTCAGTGGAGAAACCAAATTTCTCCATAACAGCAAAGAGGAAATCATGATTTACTCTGTCAAAGGCGTTGGCTAGATCTAGTTTCACAACCATGCCTTTCTCTTTTCGGAGGAAGCTTGAATGAATAGCCTCCTGAACAAGAATAACATTATCTAGAATTTTCCTTCCCTTTATGAAGCCTCCTTGGTTCTCAGGGATTATTTTAGGCAAATTTTTTTTAATCCTGTTGGCTATGATCTTAGTGACCAGCTTGTAACCGGTGTTGCAAAGGGAGATTGGTCGGAATCTTGAAAAATTTGAAGCTCCTATCTCCTTTGGGATCAAGGCCAAGAAAGAGGAGTTTGTGCTCCCTCCCAGCTTATGATGGATTTGAGAGTTCCTAACCATCTTCAGCAGATCATATTTGATGATATCCCAGCAATTGGAGATAAATCTGGCAGTGAAACCGTCAGGCCCAGGGGCACTATCAGGTTTCATAAGGTCCAGCGTTGTTTTGAGTTCTTTCATGGTCACTGGGGTAGCAAGGGTGTTATTGGCAGAGGCTTGAACGAGAGCAGGGACCAAAGAGATGGGATAAGCATTGGAATCAATGAGATCAACAGCAGGAGCATTGTAAAGATCTTGGAAATGGGAAAAGGCAGCCTTTTTAATGCCTTCAGCATCTTTAATCAGCTTATGATGATGAGTAATTTCCTTCACAGAATTGAAGTTTTTCCTTGCTTCAGCTTGTTTATGAAAGAAGGAAGTGTTTTTGTCACCGCTGACAAGCCAAAGGTTTCGAGATTTTTGGCGCCAGTACTCTTCTTCATCTCTGCAGGCTTTATAATAGGCTTTCTGAAGGTTACTTTCTTCCCAGATAATGCTTTCAGTGATAGGGACAGATTCCATGAGGATTTGATGATTTTCCAAGGCAACCTGGCTATCTTTCCTGCTAGAGATTGGGGAGGGGAGAGACTTGGCCCAGCTCTTGAGATCATGTTTAAGCCTTCTGAGCTTTTCTTCCCAGATAAAGGAGGGATTTCCATTGACTTTTTTGCTCCAGGAGCTAGTGACAATATGGTAGAAGCCCTCTTGGTGGATCCAAAGGGGACTGAACCTGAAAGGGATGGGGCCAAGATCTTCCTCAACAGAGAGCTCAAGGAGGATTGGTTTATGATCGGAGATACAGTTGGGAAGGATTTTGGACGAAGCAAAAAGCCCCAGGGTGAGGAAGGAGGAGCGGACGAGAAACCTGTCAAGGCGGGCCGCAATATGCCCTGGCCCTAGTCTTTTGTTCGTCCAAGTAAAGTTACCTCTGGAGGGTTTTATATCAAGTAGATCCCATCCTGAGATGATGTCTTCGACCCATTCCTGAGATGGATCACGGACTATGGATCCACCTTTTTTCTCATTTGCTGCCAGAGTGACGTTAAGATCTCCAGCAATGATAATGTTTTCTGGTCTTTGGAGGCTTAAGAACGATCCAAGAGAATCCCAGCAAACTTTTTTTTCTGCTAACAAGATTGGAACATAGAGATTAAACATACTTACATAATGACCAGAGTCTTTGTGGATGAGGTTGGTGTAGATCCAGTGCGTAGTATTGTGAACAGAGATTAGCTCATATTTGGAGGAGTCCCAGAAGGTGGCAAGTCCTCCTGAGGCTCCCCTGGAGCTGACAGCTGTTCCCGGGCCTTTCTTCCAGAATGTATTTCCAGCATGGAGGGCAGAACCATCCTCCATTTTTGTCTCCTGAACAAGTAGGATCTCTGGCTTATTGATTCTTACTAGATCTTTCATTGCTTCAACTTTCTGTGGACTGACAAGACCTCTACAGTTCCAGGAGATGTACCGCATTATTTACTTTTGGAGGGGATGGCCCCTTTAGAGGGCTGGCCATGCTTGGATCTGGTGTTCACCATAGCTTTGAGAGTTAGCTGGGATCCTTGCAGAATATCTGCATAAGACCTTTCCACCCTTTGTTTTCTGTTGGATTTCCGGCCCCTTGTCTTCTTGATTGGGGTAGCATACGAGCTTCCAGATTCGGAAGATCCATCATCATTGTCTCCTCCTGGATCAAAGTCCATGGCTAAAGGATCTGCTTCTGCTTCTCTTGAATCTCCACGGGTAGAGGAGCTTCTAACTAATGGGTGTGCAGTTTCTGGCTGGATTTCTCCTGGCTCCAATGCATTTCCCCCTTGACTGTCTTGCGTTTCCACTGGATTAGCAGATTTCGTGCCCGAGGATTCTTGAATAATAATAACTGGAGGAGCTTCTGGGGCGCTCATAGAAGGGGGGCTTTCTCCATGGGCCGTAGTAACTGGTTGCAACTCTGGAGAGAGAACGGGATCCTTCGGAGGGCCTTTTGGGTCAGATTTCATGCTAGGGCCTTTTTTTTCGATTGGCTTGCTGGGGCCCTTGCCTTTTTTGACCTTCTTCCAACCTTCACCTTCTTCTTCCATCTGTGCTTTTGGGAAGCTGCGTTGGAAATGGCCATGCTCATGGCAGAGCCGACATTTAAACGGTAGTTGTTCATAATCGAGTTTCTGGAAGTGAGACCATGATCCTACCGAAATTTTGACGGCTTCTGGGAGTCCTGCCTCCAGATCAACTTCAACACATATTCTAGCACAGGAGTACTGGCCTTTATTGTCTGCTTTGTCAATGTACCGGCCTAGGGCATTTCCTATTTTTTCCAGGGCCTGGACGTTCCAGCAATGGATCGGTAGATTGGGGAGCCTTACCCAAACCGAGACCTCTTTGGGGACGTCGACTGTAGGGTCAAAGTCCGGGGTCCACCTATTCAGATAAAGTCCTTGGGAACCCATGAAATAGGGGCCACTTCGGAAGATGAGATCACGGTCCTCTTTTGAGATGAATTCGAATACGAAGAATCCTCTGCCAACCGGGTAGCAGGTGACACTGTTCTTCAGATGGGGTCTCCAATTACGCTGAATCCAATCATCCGTGGTTTTAGGAGAGGGCCAGAGCCCCATGAACTGGCCAACCGGGCCTCTTTCAGCTAGTGCCAGGGCGATTTTCATGGAATGCTCCTCAGGCAAGGCAATTTCTGGAATAGAGTCAAGTTTTTTAACAAATTTCGGGGCCTCTTTGGCTGCCAGATTCTTTCTAGAAGGAGATAGCAGTTTGTTGAAGGCGTCATTCGCAAGAAGAGAGGAGGAGGCAGGGGGATCCCCTCCCCCAGGACCAACCATGGCGGCAGGCAAGAGTAGGCGACCCTAGAGTAGGGCAGCGCGAAGCCAAACTGGCTTCAGATCGCAGATCGTGAGATGCCCTCAGGCTTCAGATCGCAGCTCGTCTCTCCTCTCGCACCCGTGACCAGTTTGTTAGGGATTTGTTAAATGTCTCGATCCAATCCCATTGTTATGTAGTCTTAGGAATGGCATTTCTGAACAGACTTGGTGTTTTTCACATATCTTATAATATCTAAGAGATCAATGGTGTGTAAGGTACCTTTTCCCCAACCATGTACCAAATAATGGTAAATGTCCTTGGACTTTCACAATAGGATTTGTAC
The DNA here is from genome assembly GCA_001517045.1 of Pseudotsuga menziesii. NCBI lineage: Eukaryota > Viridiplantae > Streptophyta > Pinopsida > Pinales > Pinaceae > Pseudotsuga > Pseudotsuga menziesii. Next base: position 66,397 of record LPNX010129498.1, on the reverse strand, counting down.
GAATATTAGGGATTTAAAAACTGAGAACTATACACATTCAAAACCGAAGTAATAAAGAAACTAAACTATCACGAAAGTACACAAATCTCTTAAGACTAGCAAAAACAAACTACATCTCAAATTTGCACTTTCTAAATGCTTTATAACACTCAAAAATCATTTGTAATAGTAAGGACTTTACTTTATAAAATAGCCATGCTTTGCTGCAATACCCAACATTTCACATAAAGAGAACCATTGGCTCAGAGTCTGCCTTCCCATCCAACTAACAATAAAAACAATGTTTTGGGCTCATTGCACAAACTATTAAAAAAAATAACACTAGGCTTGAATGTTTTGTTAATAGAAGTATGGGGCATCATTGTACCATCATAGTCCAATACTATTGCCTTACACTTGGTCCTCTTATATGCAAACACAACTCTTAAAATACAAGTCTACCTTTTTTTATTTTTTATTTTTTTAAAGCACAATTTTGTTATCATTTACAATTAAAATAATGTCAAATAATATTACACATTTACAACCTATACATAGTTATAAACATATAAAATACTTTTCTTTATGACTATAATTTTTATTATTTATAATCAAATTTACTTATTATTCACTTGAAAAACCTTAATTTCCAAAATATTCATTTAAAATTCCATGTGGTTTAAATTTAAAAGTCCAACCATTCAACATAATAATAATAATAATAATAATAATAATAATAATAAAATTTTGAAGGTTATCTGGTTAAACAAACTAATAATATATGTCTGGTTACGGTCTTTTTCTAGGTTAAAAAAGTGGCGCCAAAATGTTCCTATTAGCAGTCCAAAAGTAGCTTGGAGGTACATTTTATGAAGGTATGTAAGGGTCTCACATATATATGTAACAAGATACATATTCATAAACATCATACAAAAATATTCATTTAAAAAAACTACAAAAATGAAAATGGAGATACTATGAGTTGTTGTCATCTTTAGTTCTTTTCACGTAAACTAATTTAATTTGTAGATATATAGTAATCCGTTGCTAGTCAACTGAACCTTTGACCTTCTATTAGTTGCCGCCACCAAAAAATTAAAATCTGTTTTCTAAAGTTAAACTTTAGAGCTTGCAAAAGAATATTTTAAATTTTAATAAAAATATTTGTATTTGCTATTTTGTAAACTTCTAATTGGCCAATCAGAAATGATGTCATTCTTGGAGTTTGGTATCTGGTTTTCACTTGACACATGGCAATGATGACATCAACATTTAGTATGGGTCAATTAATCCACCTCCTCATTAATTAGGCAAGTGTTTTTATTTTAAAGTTTTTTTATAAAAGCCATTTAAAAT
>LPNX010129498.1:54186-65003 GCA_001517045.1 Pseudotsuga menziesii | reverse complement strand
ACTATGTAGACCTTGAGTCACTCTTGAGATTATAAAGGTCGGTGTAAGCCTTAAATGACTCTTGAGTTATGAATGGTCCACTACATTGCATAAATTATATACATCTCCATCAATATATCACTTACTACTTTATTGTTGGGTGCATAATGCTTATAAAAAATAGTTCTTGTGACTATGAAGGGCTATGTATGCCTTAAATCGCTTATGAGGCTATGGATGGTAGTGTCTAGTGTTAGGTGTTTCATGTCTACCAAAAATTTCTCATAAGACTACGAAGGGATACTTAACGCCTAAATCACTCATGGAGTTGTAAATGACCATGAATGATGTCCGATGCTAATTTACTTTACATTGTTTCTTACATAAGTGGCAGGTACTAAGCAATTGCGTTTCTTATTCCACTTGTTTTAAAATTATTTCATATAGTTTTAAACAAGAAGAACGAGATCGGAAAAAGATAGAGGAAGAAGAAACAAATGTTTTGAAACAAGGAATAGGTTTTAGATCAGATGTTCAGAACAAAAAAGGAAAAGAGCATAATTGGAATGATAAATATGGTAAAGTAGAAGAGAAAAAGGCTGGTAAAGTAGAAGATCAACAAACTGATGAAGATCAACAAACTCGTAATCCTCAAAATTTAGTTCAATACAAAGCGGTAGAAGGTATAGGAGAAGAAAGTATATTCAAGATGTCGAAGATTTGTAGGGTGATGTCCGGAATTTAGTCTTCGGAACAATATATTTGGACCAATATTCAAGAGAAAAATGTTAACCCTCTTTCCTTCCTCATTGGAGGAAAGAGACCCTACCTTTATACAGATAGGCATCAAAACCAGTAATAAAACTCTTATATTCCACCTTTGATCTTATACTCCCACCCAAAGACGAGATTTCAATCAATAACTATATACATGTTCCTTACAATTTACCATACCAAAAACCCACTTGGAGGGAAAGGATTGTGTTACTTCCTTAAACTAAATGTTTTCTATTTATTTTATATAAAAGGATTTGGTTATAAATTGTTGTCTTGTGTGGTTGCATAATTACGAGTTTTAGTCATCGTTCCGAGAGTTATTGAAATCACAAACTACCAAATAGCCTTACCACTCTAAAACCAAGCCAAATGGCAAATAGTAAAAAACGAAATTTCTTGGCCTCTGTTTTAAAATGTCAGATTTTTCTTATCACTCAACAACCAAGCCAAATATTAAATAGTAAAAAAAATTATATTATATTAAAATGATTTCATATAGTTTTAAAATAAATATTTATTTATTTAAAAGGGTTTGGTTATAAATCGTCCAAATAGCGTTACCACTCTAAACAAAGTTTTGATGAATGCTCATGGATATAACTCATTGTAATTCCAAATCTGTAAGCCATGTGGGATATTACCCACTACATTAAAAGGACACCCATCAAATGTAAAGCACTGAGTCATCACCTAACATGCAACACCTATGTGTCAAAAAGATTTGCTAGAAGCAGTCGAGTGTCTATAGGTGCAAGAAGGATGAAACAAAACTGTCACCACTCACCAGATTAGAAAATGCACACCAAATCAAATGTGAAAAGCGCCAAGGCAGAGCCCATATCAAAGCATTCAACACCAGAAAGAGGAAATTGTAGTAGCCTTGAAGCACAAAATTCCAATGGGAAGTGCTGTTGGAAGTTTCAAGTTCTGGCAGCAAAATCATGACTTATTTCTATGAAAGGCGTTGAAAGATTTTCTGGACATGACTGTTTTAGAGGTTATCTTGTGAACGCCATTTTCGGGCAAATGGAGATGAATTATTAAAATATAAGACATGGGTTTTCCGGGGGACACGTCCAATTATATAAAGTAGTTACAGTTTCCCGAAATAATCAATGGTTTGAGTGATACATGTGGATCTTTGACACTATTTTTTCAGAATTCATCAATTTTGGTTTTCCTAAAAATCAACAATAAAAGAAATAGTTCCAGATTTATTGATCTAGCACCTTTAGGAAGCTTTTAAGCATTCAAAGGCCCAAAACAAACATAAGTGATCAACTCCATATTTTATAAAAGAGGATTATCATTCAGATAAAGGATCACAATGAACTCCAGATTTTTAGCAGCATAGAATTAGCTTTAAAGATCTTGTCCAAATTTAATGACATTAGTTAAGCACTTGAAAGATAACTCTGGTAAAAGAAATTGAATAGCTCCATATATCCAAAGTAATGAAAGGCTTCATTGAGACTTCAGGAAGAAAAGATTGATCAATTCCAAAAAAAGGAATGAAGATCAACATTAAAATCATTTTCAAATTATAAAGTAGATTTCTAGGGAGCAACTTCAGCTGTCCCATATGTCTTGCAGAGATTTGTTTTTATCTTTACTTTCACGGATGAATTTAATGCTCTAAAAGCATGCACCAACTCACCAATTATTTTGCTCTATAAAAGCTTATGATTTTGAATGTAAAAGGGAGTTCGATTTTGATTTTAAAAAACTTGATAGTCTATTTTTATATAAACTCCAAGTTTTGTTAGGACTATACTACATTATTGAAGAATCCAGTAAACATAATGTTCAGATTGTGTTTTCCCATGTGTCCATCTGTGTTCTTCTTATTTGGATGTAATGGTTATCATTATAGTATACGTTGTAGCTGAGTTGTAGATTCCAAAAGTGGTAAAGGATTTATTGTTGATGCTATCAATTAGAAGTTATATTTAAGTATTTCTGTTCTTAATTAGAAAGGGTTTCATATTCTTTCTTGGTGAATTTGCCATTTATTCATTGTTAGAGAATGATGTATTTACTGTCCTATTTTCTATTCTCCTTCTCTTTTATATTTTTATATTTTAAGGTTGAGTGTCTCAGCATTGTATTCATTATATATGCATTCATTATCTTGACTAATGAATGGCTAGGCATGTATAATGTAAATATTTCTATATGAACTATGTGGTTGGCTTCTCATGCTAACTCGAAAGCTATGCAAATATTATGTTGAAAAATTAATAAAAATGGTCTAAGATGGTTGTGTAAAGAGAGCTAAAAATGCTATGATTCCATTAGAGGGAAAGAGGAAAGGAGGCCTATGGGAGATAAATCTTATATTGCCAAGTCTCAACCTTAAAACTCATTATTTTGTTGCCATGTGCCTTAAATTAGCCCATTACTTCATTTTGACTATTAAAATCCAATCATTGAATGCACATGTGAGGTTCGTGGAAAAAGTATTTTTAGGTAGTTATGGAAGCATGGAATGACTATACTTGTATAACATTTGTAAGAGTCCTTTATTCTATAGTCGAAAGTTATGTTTGTTGTATTTTTCCCATCCTCTCAACTCCTTTGGTATCTATCATCCATTTTCTCATACACTTTTTTGCACTACTAAGAGTTTTTCTCATGTTGTTTTATCCACTTTTGATATTACCATACCATGTGAAAATAACCAAAAACTTAAATTGTGAAGGAAAAATTATAGATATTAGAGGAAAGAAGATGATTGTAGGTGAGAATAGAGGTTGGGAAATATAGGAACCTTTACCCATTATGCTTTTCTACTCATGAATGCTTGAGAATACATGGATTAATGTTATGAGATGTTCTCACTCTTTCTACACACATTGGTAAATACTATAAGGGTTGGATTTCCCAAGGGAACAATGGAGCAGTGAAAGAAAATGTCTTCCTTTTGTTGTGTGGGGAAGTAGAAGAGAGTTCCATGGCTGGGATGGCTGAGTGAGATCCTTGCAATTACTAAGTGTTAAGTAGTTTGTCTAACTATGAGAGCAAATGGGTTTTAGGATGAGAGGTAGAAGCCTGTAGCTATTCATCCGCCCACGTGGATTCATAACTTGAATTCAGGTTGGAATCTATAACTAATACCTACAGTTGGGTGGAAAATTTTCCTTATACAATTGCCTAGATCCTTTTTGTTGAAATATAAGTATTCTCTTGTCTTTTGAGTGTGGAATAATTTACTTCTAGTAATGAATATAATTGTTTATACTTGATGTGCTAATGACAATAGAGTCAAAGGTTCAACATTCCAGAATCTGTTAAACTATAGTTGTCATTAATGCCAACATTGGAGAAAATGATGATACCGCATCCATCCTGAAATGGTCTTCAACTTACCTATAATGTTTTGTAGCCGAATCGTAACATTTGTATTAGCCTCTATGAATGGTTGGCAAAGTTAAAAGTCAAATGTGTTTCCCCACATCGATTCATATTGGGTGCACAAAGAAATTAGATGATTCACGATTGGGTCCATAAGAAATTCTATATATTTGTGAATATGTTTGAGATTGAAAAGTGGTTGTGTGATTTTAGGGGGAAAAGCTCTTAGATTCGAAAATAGCAAATTTATGTGGAAGCTCGGGGTCTTTACATGGATATTGTATGCAACAAATAATAGAAGATGCTATGAGTATTGCTTGAAGTAAATGAATGAGGAAACTCTGGACATGAACAAACAGCAATTTTGTGAAGTTATTTATTCTGAAGCTCTAAGTATAAATATGAACTAAAATTGGGCAATGAATGTTTGACAAAACTATGGGTATGAGCAGGTGGCAATTTATGAATACTATAAGCGTGAGAATTGGCAAGAAAGCTCCAGGTTTTAGCAAGCAACAAATTTGTGGTGAGAAATGGCCAGAACGTAAAGTGCACCGCGACAAGAGAGAGCTCTAAAGCATGAGGAAGACACTATATTTGTGTGATCTGGGGTATGAAGGATGAAATTGTTTGAAGACAATTATGTTCTCCGCTAAGTTAAAGAGCAAGCTATTTTCTGTTTCTGTTTCAAGGGAAAAATTAATGTCTATTATAAGGCCAATTCCAACACTGTAAATCAAGAATGTTTTAGAGACGATTAACGATTGTTTTAAGGGGTGAACTTCGCACAGACCTCAATAATGACTATATGGATGATTTAAGAATTAATATGGCACGAATTTAAGGAGCAATTCAAGCCTGTTTTATGTTGCATATTATCTATGGTTAAGGGATGACTGAATTATGACCGAGCATGTTGAAGACTTAATTAAGAGTCGAAACGAGGAAGGCTTGGGAATAGTTTTTGGAGTAATTATATGACATAATTATAGGATTGACATATGACTGTTCAATGGGTGGCTTAATCCAAGCTTGATTTCAAAGGAAAACACATGGTTAATTAATGGCCAATTGTATATTGATTTATGGGATTGCTATGACACTCTTTCATAACTGATTTCAAGGGAAGATTGAAGGCTAAGAGTAGTATAGATTTGAAGAGGACTGTACTATCATGTATGCATTTGTTTGAGGACATTAAGTAGGTGGGTTCGTACATAATCTTTGTCGAGTTGGTGTTCAATTAAGGGGATTGGTGTCTCATGTAAGTTGGTGTCTACAAAGCTGGTTGAGTTAGTGCTACATATTCGAAAATGCACCGTTACTAGATTTGAATGCTGCGACAGATACTAATGCTGCTACATATTAAAACAAAACATTAGGAGCTAGCTGAATGTTGCTACAAATTCGAAAAGGGATTGTTACTGGTGCATGTATGTGTTGCATCTTAATAAAACAATTAATTAAGTGGATGTACATGACTTTAATTTAATTAATGTATGGTAAATTCATCTATATTATGTGGGTGATTAAGGAATGTATTAAATAAAAGGGAAAAGTTTGTTTCAATATATTATAATTAATGTATGAGAAATTCATCTATATTATGTGGGTGATTAAGGAATGCATTAAATAAAAGTGAAGAGGTTGTTTCAATATATTATAGTCAGCAAAGTGTTAATTAGTGTTTTATTCAAAGACCAATTTAAAAGAAAAGTTAATAAAAAATAAGCATTATATATATACGGATTCTAATAAAAATAAGGAGGTTTTTTTAATAGAGGTATTGAATCCTCGTGCTTCGAATTATTAATAATCAAAGGAAGAATTTGAGAAAATAAGTTAACATCATCATTGGTGTGAACCTTAAGGGAAATTACATTAATGCAGATTTGTCCAATCAAATAATGATTCCAAAGTGCCAAGCATAATCGTGAAGAAATACATTTTTTACAATGAATACAAAATTAAGGACTTACATGTAACAATTTATGGTTACACATACATATTTCAGTTCAATATTACAACTATCTATACAAAATAGTTTGGCATAATTATCGGTTCAACCTAGTTAGAAACACTAGTAGGGATCTTCATCTTAAACATGGAGAAAAAGTTTTTCACATTCTCCTATAAGAAGAAAAAATTAAAGTTGCAAAATGTTACAATAAGTCCATGCTCAGAAGTTCCCTCATTATAAGGCCTGGAGTATGCATAAGAAGTGATATTGTAAGATAGCTACAAGTTGATACAAGATTTGTAGGATTGAAAAAAAGAATGTGGCAAGGTCATCACTAAAAAAGACAAAAAGATCTCTCACATGAGAAATCATAACAAGAAACTAATAGCAAAGATCATGAAGTCCAAGGAGAAGAAGTAATCTTTTCAAAAGTTAGAACAAAAGAATCAAGATCTTGCAAAGGAATTCAATAAGAGGTCAAAAAGTTATTACAAAAAAATCAAGAAGATTTTAGCTTAAGGAACCTTAATCAAAGGTTGATTGAGAAAATAAAAAGATTAAAAGAGGTTCAATAAAAAAACCTCGACCTTAAGAACAAAGTTGAAAATACAGAGAACAATGAATCACTTTCCCTCATAAGCATTCATAATCATAGATTAGTTACCAAAATCAAGAAGCAAGAGAATGATAGGAAGTTTATACAAGAGAAGTGAGAACAACTTATCAATAAATAAACAATGACTCGTATCTTTGAAATAAAGAAGTCATTAGAGGTAAAAATAAAGACGTTGGAGAATGGAACCAATATATATCCAATTGAAATCGTACCTATTAATAAATCACAATAAGAATAAAAAGCCGAAGGTTTCAAAAACATGACACCAGATACAAGCATACCCTATTGTCATCCTAATTCTAAACATCATCAACACACTATTCAAAGACAATAACAATATGCAAATCTAAGTAGAGATCCTAGGGCGGTCGCACGAAGTTGGTTCCACTTTTTGGTGCCACTTAGGAAATCAGAAACGCACTTCCGAAGTGCAAATCAAGAACTCATATGCATTATTGATGGTACGTTTGGAATAACTCGAGCCCAAACACAAGGCTAAGGTTCGTGGAAATGTATATCGCATATGCGTGTTGTAATGTTAAATATCGCATATGCGATATGCAACATTTACAAAACGCATATGCGATATATCGCAAGTGCGATATGCAACATTTACCAAACGCATATGCGATATATCGCATATTCATTTTTTATTGCCTTGATTATGAATTATATGATACTAAATTTTATTTGTTATGAAGTATGGGAAAATTGTTTCTTCCTTAACAACCCTACTAAGAAAATAATGCCTTCGTATGAACTAAGTGTGTTGAGAGATCCTTTTTACTCTTAAAGGATTCCATGTGTACAAATTCCTAAATTTTACACAATTATATTGTTTGAGAATGCGATACTTTGGGAAAAGGAATATAACATATTTTAACGAAAGGACATCCCCTTCTCTTCACTAACAAATAATTCAGTAATAATAATTTGAAAAAGAACACATATGAGAAAGAGATGTTGGCCATCATTAAAGCTATTAATTCTCAATGTTCATAAATGATTAAGTATTTTTTCTATATAAATATTTATGATCATTGTTTGAAGTGTTTCTTGTAGGCATAATCATTCCTAGAGAAATAGAATGGGTTACTAAGATGCTTGGTATGATTATTGTATCATGTATAGAAAATGTAAAGAGAATGTAGTAGTAGATTTTTTTATATGAAAAAAGAGGGAGATAGATTCCTGTACCATCCCATGATTATTGAATAAACTTCCTTTGTCAACTACATAATTTTTTTTTATTTGGGAAACTACTTCCACGCCGATTATTCTTTGGGCATGCAGTCACATTGTTCTAATAGTTTACCCACGATCAAAATGAGGAATGGAAAAATATGGATAAATAAAAGAGGAGTGCATTGCATTTTATTGTGAATGTAGAAAGGATATTGAACATTTCCTAAGATATGATAGGGAATTTTATAATTCTAGAAACATTTCTAGAATGCCATTCAAGGCATATCTAACTTTATTGCTCACACACTCACACACCTAACAACGGAGATGTTGCAGAAAGAAGGAAAGAGGAATATGGACCAACCTATATGGCACTAATGACAATTGAGTTAAATTCCTGTGTGGTTTAGTTAAACAACCACTACTCCCTTCCAATATATCATAAAGTAGAAGAACTTTGGGCTTCGCAAATGTTGTTGTGAGCAGTATTTGAACGCCAATGTTGTTGTGAGTAGTACTTGAACTACCCAACAAATGTGTTATACTTGATAGGAATGCCAACAACTCTTAGAAATGTCTCTCAGATGTTTTGGAGTACACCCACAATGTCAATCATAGTAGGCCATTCTTTAGGGGATTCGTTTACACATAGAAAACCCACACTTGTGAGTTCTCTGAGGAAATTGATATTTTAATCTTCTTTAAGTGTTTGTACCAGAATGAGAGAGGGACTTTAGTAATGTATTTGGTTGTTGATTTATCTACATCTATTTTCACTCTTATAATATTAAGTGAATCATATGGTTGCAGATGTATATGAATTTATTCCATATGAAAATTAATGTGGTTCATGCTCATTCTTAGCTTAATTGTAAGAGTAGCTCATGGCTAGGATAAGTTAGGTAGAAATGCATTCTACATCTTTAAATATATCTACATAATAGGGTCTTAAAATAGAATTAAAAAAAAAAAAGTGTACACATCCAAACGACAAATGGGTCCACATACTAGTCAAAAGTGCCATCACAAATGAAAGAGGTTCTAATTGGGACCTCCAATTGGACACTCTATCCTTGTTGATGAAGGGTCATTTTTCCCTGTCAATGCATCTTAAGTGGGCCAAAATGTCCACCATATCAAGAGGCATGAGCTTCCCAAATCAAAACTAAGGAGCCTAGAGTGTTGGGTAGGAAAATTTAATTATGCATAAACATCCAACCCTCCCAAATACAAATTAATTTGGGTGGGATGATGAAAGGCCTGCCAAACTGACCCAAAGAAAGTACTAGTAGCATATAGTTGTTCCAAGCTTCATAGGCAACACAAGGAACATCCAAAATGTGCATTGGTTGAGTTGGAGGGAAACTCAACACATTTGTCGCCTAATTTGAACTCCCTTTCTTATATTTAAAGACCACGTGAAACTATTGTAGGTAGGAGGCATGTTTGAGATGGAATTGTTCTTAGCTCTTAGACTATGAATTCAAAATATTAAGGGATGATTATTAGTACAAAAATTGTTTTCCTTATCCAAAACATAATGGCACCATTGCTTCAAGGCCTTCACTAGATCTCAAAATTCTTTGTCATACGTGTTGTACTTCAGATTGGCGTTTGTCAAAGTCTTGGAATGATAGTTCGTGGGATGACCTACCCATTTTAATATGGCACTAGTAGCATAGTGTGAAGCATTTGTCTCAATCTCAAAGGGATATTGCGAATCCAAAAGGTGCAAAACCAATTTCAAATACAATGTAGTGTTTGAGTTCCAAGAACTCTCATCCATTAACTTTGTTGGGAAAACACAAGTGGATTGGAGAGTTGATGTAGGGGGTATGAAATGTGAGATAAATGAGTAGTAAAATGTTGATAAAAATTTAGGCCATCGATAAATAATTTTTCAAGCAACAACAATGAGGGGATGAGCCAGTTAACAAGAGCTTGTACATTGGCAAGATGAACACCCATTCCAATTTTATCAATAAGAAGTCCTAGATAGTGAATGGAGGTTTCCCAATATAATACTTTTTGTGAGTAACCTGCAATTTGTGAGTTCGAAGCAGCTTTAGTACCAAGTGCACACATAGGTTCTCTTCCTACGTTTTACTAAAAATGATATTTTTTTCAAGATATATCACAATGAAAATCCTTGGATGGAGAAGAAACTTAGTCTTAAATCAATCTTATAGGTGTCATTGGAACTCATGCAAACCTAATGATGTTATCCCATTCAACAATTTCATCTTGGTAAAGAATTTGTTACCCTTGAAAATCATCATACCGTGAGAAGGGATAGCAATTTTTTGTAGTGATCTTATTAAGAGCACGAGAATATTTGACAAGGAACCACTTCTATGCTTTTGGAATAAAGAAGGAAAAGGATCCATTAGGGGAAGAACTAGGTTGGATATGGCCAGATCCCATAAGGGATTAATGTTATGTTCTAATTCAATAACTTTATGTGGAGATAATTGGTAAGAAAAAGCATTTGTATGGAGGCACCAAAAATTAAATCAATGAAATATTGGATAGAACAAGTGGGGGGGAGACCCTCAAGAAGTTGAAAGGCATTTGAAAACTTATTGGCTAATGGTTTCTTAGTGGGAGGAGGAATTTTGGAATCATGATCAAGTTTAATAAGGAATTCCACACAGAGATAATCATTTGCTCAAACTCACTTGGAAAACTACAACATTGCCAAACATGTTATTTTTTTGGAAGGGGGCCACAAAAGAAGTATATTGCATATGAGATATATATCGCAAGTGCGATATTCAAAAGAAAAAAAAATAAAACGGAGGCCGCAGGCCCCTCAAATCTCATTTTCAAAGCATAGGGATAGCGAAAAACCGCAGGAGCGAAATAGCGCAAGTGCGATTTGCGTTTTACCTTTTCAAGGTCGAGGTCAAGGTTGAGTTCGAGGTGGATTGCTCCAACGGAAGGTAA
>LPNX010129498.1:34236-41736 GCA_001517045.1 Pseudotsuga menziesii | reverse complement strand
TGATGATGATGAGGAGGAGGAGGGTGATGATGATGATGAGGAGGATGGTGATGATGACCATGATGAAGTCGATGAGGATGAGGGTGATGATGATGATGATGATGATTAGGATGATGATGATGATGATGATGATGATGAGGATGAGGATGAGGGTGATGATGACCATGACGATGATGATGATGATGATGATGACCATGATGATGATGATGAGGATGAGGGTGATGATGATGATGAGGGTGATGATGAGGATGATGATGATGATGACCATGATGATGATGATGAGGATGAGGGTGATGATGATGATGAGGGTGATGATGAGGATGATGATGATGATGACCATGATGATGATGATGAGGATGAGGATGATGATGGTGATGATGATGATGAGGATGATGATGACGATGACAATGATGATGATGATGAGGTTGATGAGGATGAGGATGATGACGATGACGACGATGATGATGATGATGATGAGGATGACCATGATGAAGCTGATGAGGATGAGGGTGATGATGATGATGAAAATTAGGATGATGATGATGGTGATGAGGATGAGGGTGATGATGATGATGAGGTTGACAATGATGATGATGAGGATGAGGATGAGGATGATGACGATGATGACCATGATGAAGCTGATGAGGATGAGGGTGATGATGATGATGAGAATGAGGAGGATGAGGATGATGATGAGGAGGAGGAGGATGAGGATGAGGGTGATGATGATGATGATGAAGCTGATGAGGGTGATGGTGATGACAATAATGATGAACAATGATGATGATGATGAGGAGGAGGAGGATGATGACTATATGATGATGATGATGAATATGAGGATGAGGGTGATGATGATGATGAGGATGAGGGTGGTGATGATGGTGAGGATGAGGGTGGTGATGATGATGAGGATGAGGGTGGTGAAAAATGATGCGTTAGGACAAAAAAAAATTAGTTAAAATTTACCTATAGCACCATTAGAATTTACCTAGTTCAATTATGCTAGCAACATTAAAGAACTTCCATGAAGTAATCTATAGTGGGAACCCACCACCCATACAACTTCGAAGTAGCTAGTGACATTGTGAATCTAGAAGCCATACCACATAAATTAGCTCTGAACATAATTCTATATATAGCACATGCGATATAATGCATATGCGATATGAATAATCTATAACGCATATGCAATATAGATTATTCATATCGCGTATGCATTATATCGCATATGCGATATGGATAAGCTATATCGCATATGCGTTATTTGAAAATTTAAATAATTGGCGGGATTAAGGCTTGGCATTAGGTTTGGAAGCAGCTTCAGAATACCGAACCTATTGGCTAGGACAAATCAACCAATGCTATTGCTTGTCTTTTAGAACTCTATCAATATGCTCAGATTAGATGTCGTGCTTTGATATGACATAGACAATATTTTTTTATGAAAATGTACGATATTGTAGAGTACGAAATGATGATTCTGAATATGTAATTTTTTCCTTCAAAACTATGTTTTATTAGTTTTCGAAAATACATACATCCATTGTTTGTTATATAACTTTTGATTTCCATCACCATTTCCCAAAAAAACTATATGGTGCACTAGACGAGATCAATATATACGATCTTATATTAATAAATCAAGGATTTCATTAATTTTTGCCCCTAAAGTGTTGCACCCACACATAAGGTTTTAATTTCAAACTTTTCTAACTTCAATAATTAATAATAATAAAAATAATTCATGAAAAATTATGAATAAATAGTGTTGCACTAGGCCCATATGTCCTTTATATGTCTGCAAGATTTTATCCCAAATGGACATCATTTACCTCATATATTGCTGCACCCGCACAAACATATATGTTAAGATGTGCTGAAAATTTGAAAACCCACTTTCATAGAAATTAATTTTATAATCATTTACACACATTTTCTCTGCATAAATGCTATATATTATGAAAGTTGATTCAATTACCTATCTTTTCTCTTTTTACTTCATCTTCAAATAAGTTAGGGAAGTACCCCTAATTGTCACCTAAAATCATAGTTTTCCATTTATTCCAGTATTATGTGGCATCTAAAGTGTCCTTAAAGGAGTCCATGATTGTGCATTAGCCCCCTACTCTATTGAAAAAAAGTTCAAGCATGTAATCATATCATACTCCAAATGGTAGAAGGCATTGCCAAACAAAACCACAAAATATCAAATTAGGGTGGTCTGGCCTTTACACAATTCAACAAATTTGCTCGTCACTTAGAATATCATATTGCATAGTGTTGCTAACAATGATAAACATAAGAATCAATAATCCTAAGAAGGCATAACAAGTTGAAACAAATACTCATCTCTTTGAAATAAAGAAGTCATTAGAGGTAAAAATAAATAAATTGGAGAATGGAACCAATATATATCCAATTGAAATCATACCTATTAATAAATCACAAGAAGAATAAAAATCTGAAGATTTCTAAAACATGACACTAGATACAAGCATACCCTATTGTCATCCTAATTCTAAACATCATCAACACACTATTCAAAGGAAATAACAATATGCAAATATAAGTAGAGATCCTACTCTATTGACGAAATGTTCAAGCATGGAATCATATCATACTCCAAATCATAGAAGGCATTGCCAAAAAAAACCACAAAATATCAAATTAGGGTGGTGTGGCCTTTACACAATTCAACAAATTTTCTCATCACTTAGAATATCATATCACATAGTGTTGTAAAAACGATAAACATAATAATCAATAATCCTCACAAGGCATAACAAGCTGAAACAAAGACATAATTTTTGTATTATTTGGGGAAAAAGAATTTTAAAGGAGTATGCAATGTAACAAACATAAATGTGTTTTGAATTAATAATAATTATTGATGATTAATGAAAGGACAAATCCTATCGTAAAATACACGACCTATTGAAGGGTCATGACTTACCACTATGACCAGTCAATGCCATAAGTACACTGTCTCATGGTCATTATATCTCCTCATCTCATATTTTATACATTTATTATATTTTTCCTTTATTGAGTATAACTTGTTTTCATATTTGAATTGAATATTTAGAATGGAAAGCATTGTCTCTCTCAAGAAATAAATATTATTCATTTCACCCATAGCCTTGCTCCAATGTTGTATTTAGTTCACTACAACAAATCACCCTTTTGGGGGTGGTTTTTCCTTGAGGCAGCTTTTCTAAATCCCTCGCCCGAAAAAATGTTTTTTTAGGTATTTGGGGGAGCTTCTTAAACCCCTAACTCCCCCAAAAAAGTCTCAAAAATTTGACTTTCGGGGGCGGTTTATTAAAAACTGGTCCCAAAAGTCTAGTTCCTAAGGCTTTTAGGGGGCCTTAGACTAAGGTGTTTTTGAAGGCGATTTTTAGAAACACACCCCCAAAAAAGTCATGCCAAAGTTAGACTTTTGGTGGAGGGTGTTTTCAAAGCACCCCAAAAAGTTGAATTCTCATGAATTTTGAAGTATTTTTTTTTAAGGAACCCCTTAAAGATATTTTTCAAGGCGGTTTTAAAAAAAACCCCTCCCAAAGCCTTAAGAATTGAAATTTTGGTGATGGTTTGTAAAATCCCACCTCCTACTGTTAAATTATAATGAATTTTAGAGGGGGTTTTAGAAATACCTCCCCCAAATATACGTTTCAAGGCAATTTTCTAAGAACCCCCCCCCTAAAAGTCAAGGGAATTTTACTTTTGGAGGCAGTGCTTTAAAGACCAATATTGACAAAAGTTCAATTCTCTTGACTTTTTTTTTGGGGGGGGGGTGTGCGTGGGTTAGAAGGATTTCCCATAAATATGTTTTTCAAGTGTGTTTTCAATATCCATCATCTCAAAGAGTAATGTAATTTACCACTAATTACCCTATAATTGACCCCTAATTAACCTCATAATTGACACCTAATTACCCCTAGTTAACCACTAATTGCACCTAAGTGATCCCTACTTGACCACTAATTACCCCTAAATAATCCATGATAACCACTAATTAACCCTTGATAACCTCAAAATAGTCCTTTCTTTTTTAGAAGGAAAACACCGTGGAGAAACCTGAGGGATGCTTTAAACATTCATATATGGAATATTCCCTAGTAAACCCATTGATGTAGACTAGTGTGCCTCACACTCAAGGATTTAAAATGGGAACATTCCACCATGAACCTAACTAAATTACCAACATCATGATTACCGAATCCCTTGGGATTAAATGCCCCCTACTTACCCATAATTACCCCTAGTTAACCGATAATTGACCCCTAAATACCACTGATTACCCAATAATTACTCATAAATTACCCTTAATTATCTGTAACTGACCAAAAATTACCCTTAAATGATCACTAATCAACCCTTAATTACCCTTCATTACCCATAAATGATACCTAACTCTACGCGGGGCCCGAGTCCATCAATATGCCTTATGGAGGGAATTTTTGTCTTGTGAGCAAGATATGGTGGCAATTTTGGGATGTGTAAATACATCAATAATTTGTTACTACTAGACCATGGTTTGGGATTAAAATCTAGGGTCTATGTTTATATATTTTCCTTCGGGTCTCATGAGTCATGTGTAGTGCCCCAATAACCACACTTGCGCTACATAAGAAGTATTTAGCATATGAGTGAGATATGTTCATCATTTTGTGAGTTAACATACCAAGAATGGTTCATGATTCCCATGCCATGGTATAGTGATAAAATAAAAGGCCCTAGGACATAAAATATATTTATATGGGACTCACATTGCATGTTTTATCTCTCAGGGAATCACACATTTCCATAATAGACAATCTTTGTCCTCCAAGTCTGATATGATGGTGATTTCAAGGTTTGAAAGGAATGCTATGTTTCTTGGGGATAAGGGCATAGTTTGGTGAAAACAACTAGGCTAAATTAAATCCATGGAATTGATCTCTAAGCGTTACATGCCATGTGTGGGGCTTTAAGCCACAACATAGGCCATGCATATGAAATATTTGGCATGCAAGTAATATGTGGTGTCACATTTAAAGGTTTAGTACACCAAGGATGGTTATCATGCTCCAAGTCAAGTTCTATGGTGAATATCTAGAGTTTTATGCTATAACATGAGGCTTTTGGGTTCTACATAGGCCATCCATTATGCCCTAGCCCATCCTTTCCTAGTGACAAGGATATGGTGGCCATTTTGAGGTTTGTCACATGATGGATGCTTCTTGGTCGCTATTCCATGGTTTGATACCAAAACCCATGTTGTTGGGATATAATATTTGTTTATTGGGCTCATGTTCTTTCAATAGTAATCCACATCATGGCATGGGGCCCTTGTAGGAAATCCTTATCCTACATGTGATATATGTAAATGACGTAGAGGAGGGAACACTAGGGATGGATGTTGAGAACCATTCCATGGTATAATGAAAAATTTAGGGTCTTACGTTGTAACATTTTACTATGGAGTTCATGGTCCATGTGTGTAGTCCTAAACCACCATATTGGACTTCCATGGGGAATGTTTGGCCCAGAAATTGGATACACTACTACAGAAAAGGACCTTGGTGATGATCATGCCTATGATGGACCTTACATGATCATCACCAAAGTAAATATAGTGACGGGATATGAATAACTATCGTTGTAAGTGATTTTGGTGACAATTCTTTAAATCCTATTATTTCTAGTGCTCTCTTTGGTGACACTTATGGTGATGAAACTTAATGCGACCTCACCAATATGTTTTGGTGATCGTAAAATAATGTATGTCACCATAGATAATTTTAATGATTTTGTTGACGCCATGTGGTAGCCACTATAGTTTTTTATAAAAGGTGATGATTTTAGACCACATCATTTAAGCCTTTATGATTATGTTTCTAGGGTCATAGTGGTTAGGGTCATCAATTTGTTAATAGGTTATAGTTTTAGTGGTATTATGTACATTGCTTGTTTTTTATACGATTTTGATGTTGTCTTCCCAATCACTGTACCTTTCCTCTCTCCACAATTATTCACACATATGTAATATGAAGAGTTAACATTATGCAATCATAACTTGTTTATGATATTTACTCCACTCCATGAATCCCAACAACATGATAACAACCCTATGCAAGTAATAATTTACCATGGTATGTGCAACGCCATACTATTATAGTAAGATAAACCAACTTATCAATTCAAATATAAGGAAGGATACAAATATTGTTTTGCATTCAAAATCAAAAGATGTATGCTATGAGGAAACACATGATTGATATTCTCAATGTGAAATGCTTTTTATATTTTAAATCAACCCAACAAAAATGCAAAATTTTTGAATTCCATTCGTGGATGACATTGCATCCTTGTTGAAAATACCAATCAAGACAACATTACTGACATTACACCCTAATTTTGACTCTAAAAATGCCTTCAACTATGATCCACAATGAATGCATGGTAAATCTGTAGGGAATAGGAATAGGATGTTGGCCAAATAATCAAATATATACTCATGCCATCTTAGTATGAAATTGATAATGGCTACTCTAGGGAATCTAAGCTTTCAATGTGTTCCAAAGATAGGGAAATAATTCCTAATGTGTATCTCTAGCTATAAATCCTAAGACTTATATAATTTCAAAGGCCTATTGTCCTTAAGTCACGAGGTTGTATAATTTATCAAAATCATCTTGGAAAATACCATTATAGAGTCTCCTTCAGACGTGTGTTGTGTGATTAAATAATTTTGATGTAAGAGTGAATATGCGTCAATTAAAAAGTTAATAGACATGACACCATTTGACCAAAATGTTGTACATAATTCGTATTAGGAAAACAACTTTTGATCAACATTTCACCAAGCAATGGATTGACTCGTTCATCAATTAGTCCCTTGTAATACCCGTGAAGAAGCATGTTTCATTTTATGTTGTCTAATGTAACTCCATTTGTATTCATCCAATCCAGGTTACTCTTTGCATCAAATACCATAAACTCCCATAACATGTTTCCAATTAATACATTATAGGAATAATTTCTTTTGAGAGTTTACAAGCCTAAAAAATAATTCCTAGACTGAACAATCTACTTAAAATAATGTTGTAGGACACCATATTGCAAGAATTCTAGTTAATATTCATGTGCTTCATAATCTTGAATTCTTTGTCTAGTTTGTAATCCTTGAAAAAGGAATCTAGAATTGTTGCACCGAGAGTAGTGAATTTCTCTATATCCCAGTATGGAAGAGATCTTGTCACACAACGTAACGTAATGTGGTGTTACATTACAAAAAGTTAAAGTAGTTAAGCAAATTCAGGTCGAATCATAAAATAAAATAAATAAAAACAAATTAAAAGTAATTAAAAAATCCATGTTAAACCTGAATTTACCATGCACCAAATAGATCAAAATTCTTGAGGTACAATTTTTTTTTTCATTTAAAAAATTCAAGGTATATTGTAATATCCCAAATTTTGGACCTAACACTTATGGGCATGTGCCAATTGATTATGA
>LPNX010129498.1:0-33174 GCA_001517045.1 Pseudotsuga menziesii | reverse complement strand
TTATTTTATTATTTTAACCATTATTTTATTATTTTAACTATTATTTTATTATTTTCCTTAGGAGGCCCATTTTAGACCCCAAAATTCCTCTAATGATTACTCGATTATATGATTCATTCTTTCTGCACAGTCTTACTCATTATTTATAAAGTCCTAAATTAAATTTGTTTTTGGAAACAAAGTGGGTGAAGTGGTGGGACTCGTTCTCCCATGATGGTCGAAGAGGTGAAAGTGTTTACTTGTTTGCAGGCTTACTTAGTTCTTTGAGGTAAGGCACCTCTTTTATTTCATATGTAGATCATACTTTGCGATGGAGTCTTATTTAAAGAGCCTTGAATATCTTGATCCTAAAAGACCTACTGCTTGTTTCTACGATTTCTTACCAACTCAGATTTATAATAAGGTAAATACTATTTTCATCAATTTGGCTATCACAACTAAATCTCCTATGTACTACTTACACTTCATTAGGTTTTATGTTTCATCTTCTATATCTTGGTATATTTACGTTCTATGCTTATTTTATTAAAAACATTAACATAACCGATGTTTCTATTTGCAGGTTATAAACTTGGCTTTAAAAACCAGACCTTTGATATTTATAAAGGTTTAATTATTAACATGGCATATTTCATATGCCATGTTTACTAAGATTTAAGCTTAGGGAAAACACATTGTAGATAAGGATTTAAGCATATGGTTTAAATGTTGCATACTCTAAGTTCTACTTGGAACATGGTGTAAAGACTTTGGGTTGGTGCATGATATAATGTATGGATTATACATTACACTAAAAACCTTGATATACATTATACCTTGTACTATGATTTTGGGGTGGCACATTTATACCATATGGTTGAACCTTATGCTAATGGGGTGTAAGACTTGCACAGGGATGGAGACTATAGTTATTGAAACGATACCAAACTATGGAAAAGTAGGTTTTGGCTGTGATAATGGATACTAGTTGGTGCCATTAATGCACTTTGGTTTTCATGGCAGCCCAAGCTTAGGGCTTGGCTCACGATGGACTTGTCATTTCTCTTGGTTGTTTGGGGTTTGGTCTTGGCTTTGTGCATGAGAAATGGAGGCGACCTCTAGGATTCGAAGGTATTCTTCGTTTTGGATTTTATGTCTGTGATTCTTTTTTTTTTTGGCTCCTTTCGTTGCCCTACTTCTCATACTAGTTTCGCTTGGGTGTTTGCAGGTGCCAAGGGATGGTGAAGAGTAGCGTGGCTCAAGCTCTGTCGTTTGTCTTTGAAGGTGGTGCCAAGGTGTAAGGTAATATCTTCCAAACAATCCTATGCTTGTTGTCTCTTGACCTATCTGCATTTTGTTTTCGTCATGTGGTTTGAGGATTCTCTGTGGGGATTTGAATTCGCCTTCATGCTTGTGATGAAAAGACTTGGGTTTTGTAATTATTAAGGTTGTTAAGCTGTGGAGAAAATCTTAGTGCCGCTACAGACTTGGTGTAAATATTTGTTATGGTAAATGTATTTTGGGATTTGGGGCTTTCATGCCTGGGCAACACCATTCCTTGCAATGGTGCCAAAGGCCATGGTGTGACTATGTAATTACTTGACTTATGATTTTAGAATTCCTATGCATAATATATACCGTGTTTATGCAAATGAAAATGGTTATGCTTACTGTGTATGTGTTGAATTATGTTGCACTATTGGTTTAATACTGTAGGTTGTAATGTGGCCTTTTCTTTGTTTATGGACTATATATTTAAGTGTTTTACTTAGCCGTAAATGTTGACAACATTTGGGTTTGAGGCCTTGCCGTGAGAGGCATGAGCCTCCCCAAGGTGGCTGCGATAGCTCCATATGGTTTCATTATTGTTTATGATTTTGTTGGTTCAGAAATATAATGTGGGTTGTGAAGGAGCCAAAGGTATAATCCACGATGGCCTTCGTCGCTGTAGGGGAAAACATTGTTAGTGCTCTTTTGTTGTTTATATAACTATGTATTTTATTTTACAATCTGTGGCTTAGGCCAATGTTGTGCATGGCTTAATGAGGGTCTTTTGACCTTTTATGCAATGATTCACCGCGTTGATTTATTAGCCTTTGTGTTTATCTAATTTGGCCGAGGCTGTGACTTATTGTGCAGAGGCAGAGCTTAAGTATTATGACTTAGCTATAGTGTAAGGGTTTGTTATTAAACATATTGTGGATATTATAATATGTATCCTGCATACGATGTATGTATAACGTGTTTGTAATTTATTGTAATACAAAACCTTTCGGGTTCAACTCTGTTCGTGGTTTGATATAACGAGTTGTAATTTTGATGTGGATGCGAATTGGGACTTGAATGCCAACAATATTCGATTCATGTTCACCTTTGTAATTACTTTGGATTGTAATGAGATTTTGATATGGTTTATAATTGAAATTTTTTCCTGTGTGTGCTATGGTGTTTAATTCGTTATATGGAAAGACTTGCAGAGTTATGTAATTTGCTTACTGTTTATGTATATATGTTATGGTGATTATTATAGCCTACAACTGGGGTTTGAATACCCATAGGAGTCGATGTCATGACCTCTGTTTAAAATTCCATAGTTTCCTAATTTTTTTTAAATGTTTTACTTGGTTAATTTATAAGTAATTGTTATGAGCGATTTAGTGGAGGAACATAGATGTGAATCTTGGACCAAAAGAATGGTCACGATACTTCTTGTTCATTTAATTATGATGATGTTAATATTTGATGGAATGCTTATGAAATTATCTTGTATTAAATATGTAGACCTTGGAAGGTCTTTATTGGTGTTTTATCTTGAACTAGGTATAGTTTGTATTTAATTGATTAGATTCATAATTCTATTCTATAATTGATAAAGTAGATTTATGGATAGTATTATGATTTGTTTATGTTGGATGTCTATATGTGTTTATATATATATATATATATATATATATATATATATATATGTAGTAGTTCAGTTTGTAGATGATACCTTAGGTCATCTAGATTGTAAACTTATACATATATGTATTTAGAACCCACTTCTAATATTAAACTATTTAAATCTAAACATGCCTTTAATAACAAATGGAATATGTCAGTAGAGTAGGAAAGGATAAAAGTACAACTATATAGTAATCTGAAACAAAACCTAGTTTGCAATAAACATAGTTTAATTAATGAAAATAAATACAAAAACAAAATCAATTAAACAAACCCTGGTGAATACAGGATGAGATATAATTTACAGCCTAGGGTTATACTTTAAGAAATGTAAACTCTAGCAGATATAGACTGAACAACCATTTATAGGGATATAACATACAATATGAACCTTTACATAAAGAAGCCAACATCTATGCTAAAAATGAATTAGACTTACTAGGATTTCATACCTGTAATTTTCTGAAGCTCCTTTAATGGCTGAACCTGCACACTTTAAATAACTAGCATTAACAATTCAAAGGTAGATATGACCTTTGTTTTGATGACCAAATCACTTGGGAACTACCACATTCCACCCAGACATGACCCGGAACCATTCCTGGTTTAAATCTGGATCCCCTCGAGCTAGACTCCAACATGCAAGTAGCTTAGAGCTCCTAAGGTAGGGTTTCCTCTCTGGTATATCATATCTAGATCAGTTCTCCTTTTTCCTTCCAAGAAAATGTTCTCCAAGAATTACTTGAGAGAAAACATGCAGAAAATGACTCCTCTAATGATAGATTAGCACCCCAAGCCTTTCCTTGGATTGAGTCTTTATAGATAGACTTTTCAGTCAAAGGGATAGTTAAATCAAGAAACCTTCGTTTCTTCATTTAACCCTTTTCAATTACTTTGGGTAATTATTAATATTTTAACTTAGGAACTTTCTACTAGTTCCTAATTAGACTTTTTCAGATTTTGGAGTATTTATTATGTTTACATAATAAATAATAATTGGATGGAGCTTTTCTTGCTCTTTCATCATTAATATTATAAATAGATTTAATTCTTTATACATACCACGTATAAAGTACATAATAATATAACACTTGTTAACATTTGTCTTTTGGGAACCATATACCATGATCCGCAGACTTTATGACACTTCTTCATTAAGGTCAAGTACGTAGATGGTTTAGGTCTACTGGTATAGGAAACTCTAAACACCCTTGCATGTTGGATTTCCCTCATATAACATGGTATTTCTTCAGTACTTGAGGAGAATACAAAAATTCAAAATTTCATTTAATCACTTATAAATAAGTATGATGAGATCAATATTTTTCTTGAGTTGTTTTCACTTGGAAGTTATTAAATTCCTTTCAGTAACCCCTAGTGCTTACCAGAGCCCATACTCAATGCTTTAACAAAGAGTTACAATTTAGTGCAATTCCAAAGCTCTTCGCTCAACACTAATGCTAGGATGTACTTGTACGATAGGCCTAGGGATACAATGGGCAAGGATCTGATGCTCCAGAGATTATGCTCAACATCAACATGGAAGGCTCCAGTGCTTATGCCCAACACTTTCAATTATGTTTTCATGTGTTCCAGAGCTTCTTTCTCAACACAAAGGTAGTAATCATGTGCTACAAAGCTTCTCGCTCAACACAAATCATCAGTCACTCATGTGCTCCAGAGCTCCTTGCTCAACACAAATCATTAATCACTCATGTGCTCCGGAACTTCCCGCTCAACACAAACCATTAGAGGAAATTTAAACTAAAAATGGGCCTCCTAAAAAGAATTAATAAAATAATAGTTAAAATAATCAAATAATTTTGAAGGAAGAAAAGAAAAAAACAACTTTTTTGTTTGTATTTTCGACATATCAACCCGTGTTTTTACTCAATTTCGATCGAGAGAGGTTGTTGGATGCAGAATTAAATTCCGCATCCAACGAGTACCCACTCGGCATACTTTTGATGGACCTCGCTACCCAAAAAAAAAAATACCTAAAAGAAACATGATGATGACATCATCATCACGTTTTTTCAGGTATTTCTTATTTTTTGGGTAGCGGGGTCCGTCAAAAGTATGCCAAGTGGGTACTCGTTGGATGCAAAATTTAATTCCGCATCCAATGAGCTCTCTCAATCGAAATTAGAGTAAAAACACGGGGAAATATGTTGAAAATACAAACAAAAAAAGTATTTTTTTTATGATACCTATCCCCAAATTTATATTAAAAAAGTGTTTAAGAGTTATATGGTATTTCAAATTTAAAGCAATTTCATTGGCTAACACATGATGACATGGAATTTGAATCAAAGTTAAAAGGCCCATTTTTGAGTTGAAATTTCCTCTAATGATCTCATCAATCATGTGCTTCAAGGTCCACACGCAACAAAAGAAAGCATATATATATATATATATATATTTATATATATCATCAATAATTGGCTTACGCTCAACGTATGAAACAAATCATCATGTTCATATGCAGTGGGGTCTACGACCCAATATAAAAATAAAACATCAAGATAATCATCATAATCAATAGGAACATGCCCATAAGTGTTAGGTCCAAATATCGAGATATTACATCCCTCCCCGCTTAGAACAACACCATCCTTGGTGTTCTAGGGACTCAGAATGACATCATGAAACAAGGCAGGGTAAGCCTTTCTCATAGTGGCTTCATTCTCCCAAGTAGCCTCATTAACCTCAAAGTGCTTCCATGCACTTTCAACTGGACTATGGTGCACTTCTGAAGCTGCACCTATCTCTTGTCCATTATATGAGGAGGCTTAGGGGTGAAATCCCCTTCAGGTTCCACCTGTAATAGGGACCAATCAACCACATTTTTAGTATAATAAACAATTTCTTTAACAAAGATGCATGGAAAACATTATGGAGTCTTACATGAGCGGGGAACGCTAGTACATATTCCACTAGCCCTTTCTTGGCCATTATTTCAAAAGGTCCACAAAATCTAGGTGATAACTTACCGCACCTACCCAAGCTCAACGAGCATCATTTGGCTTTTACTTTTAAGTAAACATGGTCGCCTACTTGAAAATATTTATCTTTTCTTTTTCGATCCGTGTAACTCTTTTGGCGGTCTTGTGCTTCTTTAAGGTTCACCTGGACCTTGGTAACCAAGTGTTCCAAGTCCATCAACAAATCAGGCCC
Source organism: Pseudotsuga menziesii (assembly GCA_001517045.1). Classification (NCBI taxonomy): domain Eukaryota; kingdom Viridiplantae; phylum Streptophyta; class Pinopsida; order Pinales; family Pinaceae; genus Pseudotsuga; species Pseudotsuga menziesii. Next base: position 27,075 of record LPNX010129498.1, on the reverse strand, counting down.
TAACATGAGCTGATCCATCGAGCTATCCCAAGTAACCTATGTTCTACACTTCCGTTCATAGAGTACCTCAAAGGGACTCATCTTGGTGGAAGCCCGATAACCTTGTTATACGCAAACTCTTTGAGATGCAGGTAATCCTCCCACTTTGTGGGGTTGTTCATAACAGACATTCAAAGCATGTCCTCAATACTATGGTTTACTTTTTTTATCTTCCCATCTGTCTGCGGGTGATATGCAGTGCTAAAGTTCAACTCCATCTCTAATCTGGAGAATAAAGATCTCCAAAAGTTTCCTGTAAAATTGACATCTCGATTTGAGATAATCACCTTGGGTATCCCATGCAATCTAAGTATCTCCTTCTGAGGAAGATATCAGCAATGTTCACTACTTTGTATGTCAAATTCACATGAATGAAGTGTGTTGCTTTCAACAACTTGTTGATGACCACAAAAATAGAATCATTTTTCTTCTTACTTTTTGGTAAACTGGTGATGAAGTCCATACTAATGACCTCCTACTTCCATTCTGGAATGGGTAAGGAGTGCAACAATCCCACATGATACTAATGCTCAGCTTTGATTAGCTGGCATTCTTGAGATTTCACAATAAACATTGCAATGTCTTCCTTTAACTTAGACTAGAAAAAGTGTCTGATCTCGACAGAAGATATCATCTTTTGATATCCCAGGTTCTCAGAGTAGGGCACCCAATGAAATTCCATAAGGATGCTAGATGATGGTCCCCTCGTTCTGGAACATACAACCGATCCTTTGACCATAGTAGTCTAGATTTGTCTACCTTGTATTCCTTTTGTTGTTTAAACAACCTATCCTCTTGGATTTTCTTAAGGATTTCCAAATAGAAGGGGTCAACTCTGTTGACTGCTCTAATCCTCTCATGCAAATATGCATCAATATGAATTAAATTCACCTCATATATCATATGAGTGCATCGGCTCAAAGCATCGAAAACCTTATTTTCTTTTCCCTTAATGTGATTTAGATCGAAATGGTAGTCACTAAGGAAATCTAGCCACTTAGCTTGCCTTGCATTCAGATCCTATTGATCAAATAAATACTTCAGACTCATATTATCTGTATTCATAAGGAACTTCCTTCCCATGAGGTAGTGCCTCCACATCCTCAAAGCATGGATGATGGTAGCTAACTCAAGATCGTGCGTAGGGTAATTCTTCTCATGCTCTTTTAACTTCTGTGATTCATAACAAATCACGTGATCATTCTGCAAGAGGACTTCTCCAATTCCTTCCTTTCTTGCATCTATGCAAACAATGAAATCCCCATCGGGATCCACAATTTGTAACACAATGCGGTCATCAAAATCTACTTAAGTTTTTGAAAAATTTCTTCACATTTAGCGGTCCATAAGAACTTACAAGTTTTCTTTTGTAAAGTGGTCATGCGGCAAGCGATTCTCGAGAAGTTCTTAATGAAATTTCAATAATATCTAGCTAATCCAAAAAAGGACCTAATGTCAGTGACACTAGTAGGGGTAGGCCAATCCTTTATGGCTTTAATCTTTTCTAGTTCCACAGCTATCCCTGTCCCAGAGATAATGTGACCTAAATATTGTATCTGTCGTTTGTAAAAATCACACTTCCTAAACTTAACGTAAAGATGGTGTTCTCTCAACACTTGTAGTAATACACAAAGGTGTTCTTCATGTTCTTCTTTATTCATCTAATAAACTAGTATGTCATCTATAAATACCAAGACGAACTTATCTAGATACCTACTGAATATGCTATTCATCATACACATAAAGTTCATGGGTGCATTGGTCAACCCGAATGGCATCACTACAAACTCGTAGTGCCCGTACCTTGTACAAAAGGTGGTCTTGTGAATATCCTCATCGCCAATCTGTATGTGATGGTACCTGGATCGTAGGTTAATCTTTGAAAAGATTATGGCTCCTCCCACCTGATCGAGCAAGTCATCGATCCTAGGGACTGGATAACAGTTCTTGATAGTGATTTTTTTCAAGTGACAGTAATCATTTCACATCTGCATCGCATCGTCCTTCTTCTTTATGAATAATATCGGTGCTCCCCAAGGAGACACACTGGATCAGATATACCCTTTCTCTATTAATTCCTGCTGATGCAGTTTGAGTTCCACCAAATCAGGTGCACTCATGCAGTAAGGGGATTTGGAATTCGAAACTGATCAGGGGGTCAGTTCAATGGAAAATTCTAGGTCACATTTCGAACGTAATCCTGGGATTTCCTCTGGAAACACATCCTTGAATTCTTCAAGAATGGGGAAGTATTTTATGTGTTTCTCTCTATCAGACTCTATGTCTCGAATGTTCACTACAAACAACTTGCAGCCCTTCCTCACACATCTCTTTGCTTGTAAGGCATATATTTGCCTTACAGAAACTTTCTTTGGAATACCCTAAACCTTCAATTGTTTCCCTTGGCTGTCAGTACATAAGATAGACTTGTGTAAGAAATAGAGCATGACATGGTGTTGTTCCAGCCAGTCCATGTCGATAAGTACATCATATGATCTTAAAGGTAGGATGTTTAGGTTTACTTTCATAGGAAAACCATTCCAGTTTACCTCACATTATTTAACAATTTACGAAACTTTCATTTCGTACCTGTGGCTAACTGAACCAGCCACGGTTTATCATGTTTTACTTTTCCTAGTTTGCATTCATCAACAATTTTGGGAGAAACATAGCTCTGGCAAGCACCGTGATTAGTAAGTATTGAAATAGAAGTGTTCAAGATCTTACCTTGTATCTCAACCATTGTAGCTTGATGATTTGCCTGTCGGCCATCCAATGCTGCATAGATCTACGATGTTCTAGTTATGTCCTCAACAATTGGTTCTTCTTGTAATTTGTGCAAGACCCCACTGGTCTTGTTCTTACAATCTCGGGCATAATGAGGCCCATTGCATTTCCAAAACTTGATCTGTAGCAGGTTAGTATTGTCTCCACTTTGTACTGGCTTGTTAACATTAGCAGCTGGTACAAAACGCTTTGTACTAGATTTATTAAAGTTCTTGTTTGCTTGAAATTTTTTACTCTGCTTTCTATATGGATGTGGGTTAGGCCCAGGTTTGTATTTATCGGAGAAGTTTTTAGAATTGTCTTGGTTCTGGTTCATGTTCTCCTACCTTAGCTATCCATGCTCATAACATACCCTATATTTTTGCAGTGTGGTATCCAAGGTCTTCGACATGTCGAATTCAATCCTGTCTCGAAAACTAGGGGGAAGACATCATGGAAATTGCTGGATCTTTACCTTTTCTTCTTTGGTGTATGGTGCATAATGCAACGGATCTAGAAATCTGTTAATAAATGCGTCCATAGACATGGATCCCATGCTTAGTTCATGAAACTCTTTCACTTTCCTGTCAAAGAACCTTTTCGACATATAGTTTTCTTGGAAATTTTGTTGGAAGGTATCACAACATATTTCTCTTAGCTCATCTTTCTTGGTGTGTTTTAAATCTCTCCACCATCTTGCTACCTTTCCATTCAAGTTATCGATGGAAAGTCGAGCCTTCATCTCACTTGAGTAGTTATGAACCTGAAAATATTCACTCATGCCCAATAGCCACTCTTTATCCTTCTCCCCATTGTTCACTTCACCTTCATAGATCGGGGCTCTTATTTTTATAAACTTCCCCTAAATATTGTCATTGCTTCTTTGTTTCTTTCTTCGAGGAGAAAGAGAGTGATCATTGGAAGGATTGTCATGACCTCCTTTTAGTGCTTCAGGGATACGTTTCTCCTTTTCTCCTTCTCTTGGGTTGCTGGCCCGTTTATGGTAAGGTTCTCTTTTGGAACTTTTTGTAGACTCAGCAGGTTTACCCTGCGGGCTTCCTCCCATCATATTTCTTAGTAATGCTTCATTTATAGCTTGTTGTTCTTTTCTTTCATTCATAATGTATTCTATAAGACTTCACAATTCTACTTGAAGATTGTGTATAGTATTCAAAATATCAGAATTCAAATCGACCACCAGTTCTCCTTCTGGGGTGGGGGTGTTCATCCTTCCTTGTCAGCGATTATCTTCCTCATTGTTCATAAACTGAACTGTTCAGTAAAAGTTTCCTGAAATTTCAAAAATTTTAAATAACAGAAAAATTTCCTGTTAGTAACAAATTTAATACCATACTTTATTTTCCTGGTAGTAAATTCTTTGTGTGCCTATAGGTCTCTTAGTATTGAAACTAGTCTATGATACCACTTCTAATGTCTCCAAAAATTGAATTTTTTTTTTTTTAAATTAGGCTAGTAAAAACTACCTATATGGAACACTGTTTGACTTGCAGAAATATATCGTACACTACAGGTACCACTGTTTTACTCATAAGTTATTCTTACGTGCTATCATTTTACTTTTAGTCATTATTATTGACGTATTTTACTTATGATGTCATACTTCTATTTACCTCTTATTTCTTATGGTTATACATTTGTCGCATATGTGTCGTTACTCAATTATATGCTTTGTTTTTTCTGCATAGTCTTACTCATTATTTATAAATTCCTCACTTAACTTTGTTTGTGGAATCAAAGTGGGCAGAGTGGCGGGACTCGTTCTCCCATGATGGTCTGAGAGGTAAAAGTGTTTCCCTATTTGCAGGATTACTTAGTTCTTCGAACTAAGGAACCTATTTTATTTCATATACAGATCATACTTTGCGATGGAATCTTATTTAAAGAGCAATGAATATCTGGATCCTAAAAGACCTACTTCTTGTTGCGACGGTTCCTTACTGACTCAGATTTATAACAAGGTAAATACTATTCTCGTCAATTTGTCTATGACAGCTAAATCTCCTATGTACTACTTACACTTCATTAGGGTTTATGTTTCATCCTTTATATCTTGGCATATTTACATTCTATGTTTATTTTATTAAAAATATTAACATAACCTGTGTTTCGATTTGTAGGTTATAAACTTGGCTTTAAAAACCAGACCTTTGATTTTTATAAAGGTTTAATTATTAACATGGAATATTTCATGTTGTTATCAGGAATTCTCAATCGATGTGGACATTGCTTGTTCCTCTGCAATGTAAGTCACAACTACAAAACAAAAAGACACAACAACATATCCTTTCCTTGAATAATCAAATCAACTAACATGAAAGACAATATACCTCAACCTTAGATCTGCTTGTCTTCTTTCCAAAAGTCCTTGCAATAGTTCAGTACCTTACAAATAAATCGTAAGACAAACAAAAGAGATGAGAGCATCATGATAAATTGACTATTCATATTGGTGATCAAGGAATCCAATAATATCTAATTACAATCAATACAATCAAATATAGGAAAGGGAAATGTCTTTGTATTAATACATGGATGAGAAATAAGTACAACCAAAAATACTTGATGTCGATGGCTTTGATCTCAATAAGAATGTCTACAATCTCCTATGACTATGAAGACCTATCCAACCAAAAGCTAACTCTATTTTGCCTTTGATTCAGGCTTCAAACTAGCAACATAAGGGTGATTTTCCTAGCCTCCCCCACTCTCCTCATGAAGGCTCCATTTATAGGCCTAGACATTAAGAGATGACTTGGAAAAAGGATAGGATGAGATCCTTATAGGTGAGGAAGGTGAATGCCACCTCTCCCAAGCATATAGGAACTAACCCTATGGAGGTTTCCCCATGGAAGCTTCTAGAAACATCTTTTTTTCTCATTTGCCGACCACTGGTGCTCTTAGAAAAAATTACAAAAGAGATGACCTAGGTTTTTTTCCAAAGAAGAGGGAAAACAATGCTATTTTCGCAACTAGGATAGGCGTCGTTGATGCTCTATGAAAAAAAAAGAAGGCACCGCCCTTTCTAGGTCTGGGAAAAAAGTGACCAAGGTGACTTAAGCCAGTCTTTCTGAGAGGTTGAAAGGAAAATTTAAATTCTCGTTGAGGCTACTAAGCAATGTGATATTTCCAGGTGCGACGGAATGCCCCCCAATGTATGAAGCTAGAAGAAGATGATAGGTGAAATAGTTTGCAAATTTTTCCATCTGGTACAGAGGAAAAGAGAGACAAACTCATATAGGACCAGTAACTGACCTCATCCAAACCAATCATAGTTGCGGACCAATACAATATAGATCTATGATGATGACCACATCATGGAAACCAATAATACACTGTAGATCCATGAATAACTTCTATAGGAGGTAGGACATAGCTACAGAATATACAAAGTAAATCCATGTCTCTTAACCTCAATACGGAACAAAGCCACCAAACATATAATTTTGATCCATGTCATGACTCTAAATGATCTCCAAACACAACCCGACCATAGGCAATGATGATGATAGCCTAACCACTCACGGTATTCATTCCAATCTCCAAGCGATATGAATTTAACCATGTGATTACAATGTTCTGACATCGAACATGGTAGAAACCACTTGATTACTAGTTAATAATGTAAACTATTAACAAGTGCGAGGTAAACCACCATTGATGTCAATGATTCCCAAGGTATCTCAGTACATACTATCGAATGTGAACAAAGGAATTGAAGTTGAACACTTGATGAGATCTTTCAATAAAGAGTCAATGATGTAAAATCATGTTGAAAGTGAGGTAACCTGCCATTGAGGCATGTAGGCCCAAGGTACTGTCTAGGTTTCTAGGTCTAATTCCTGGATAATGATTTTAAGTTGACAAGAATAGACTTGTCACAGGAGGGCCATGATGGTTCCCACATCAGTGACACGAAACTAGGAACAAAAGTTGATTTGAATTAATAGGACTGACTTAGACATGCCTGAATTTTAAGGACAAGTGAAGTTATTGATGAGTTATTTCTGGGAGAGACATCCTTTGAACAATTTGATGGCATGACACATGACTTGGCAACGTTGACTTAAACAAGAATACAAATAGGTGTAATGCAAGGAATATGACAAAGCATTCTTTTAATTGACTCAAAGGAGTTAGATCACTGACAAAAGTGAATCGAATCAGAGACAAGCTGAAAACCCAACTGTTCAAATATTAAAATGCATAGAGGTGCCATGCTCAAAGGTGGATTATAGATTACTACCATATAAACAAATGAAAATCATTCCCCTTTTCTTTAATTTCCCCACCTTGAAAGGTGAGTGTCCCTTTTCATTTTTATAAGTCCAAAGAGGGTATCAAACACTCGTTAAAGCTCATCAAATGACAAGTCCATTCTCATATTTTCCATGAACCTGAGAAAGGAGGGGTTTGTTCCCAAAAGAAGGTCTGTCAAAACCCCGAATTTTCACAAAAAATTAAAATTTTTAATGTAACATAAAATTTCTAAAGTCAATGTTTAATAACTACTAGCGGCTAGCGGAAAAATGAAACAATTAACAATATGTAGGTATTAACTTCAAACATGTAAAAACTAATACCATTTTAATTTTGATATGTTATGTAAATGACCTGCATTTGGTTACTTCTAGTTGTACTGATGATTTGATTTTGTCAAGTAGGTGAGAAGCTATGTTCTAAACTGGGGCTTACTTAGCAATTGCTAACTCAGCTGGATTTGTGGTTCTTATAGGTTCAACAGGTAAAGTTTTGAACAAGTAGGAGTTTGTTTTTGCATTAAGTCAAGAAGTACTTCTTTAGCATATTAAAATTACTAGAGCATAAATTAATTAATAGAAAGCAAAACTATGATGAGGTAAAGTATCTTCCTTTGTTGTTTTTGGATCTAAGTTAGTATTTTAATTTAGTCGTAAAGACCAATATCCTTAACATACCAATGTCTTCTATCAGCATGACTTCTACTTAAGTTTTTGTTTTTAATGTTATATGCCAATTTACTCACAAGTTCTACTGATGAGCATAGGGCTCTTAAATTAACATAAAGACACTTCTACTGAAGCATGAAATTACTGCCATTGCTATGTCTAATATTCAATGTGCTGCTTTATAAGCATGAATATAATTCTAAGACTTTCAAAGGAAAAGTTTACAATAGATTACATAGCTCTACTTTCAATTCTGCTCTAGTAGAGAAGAATTATCAGCCTATTTATTTGTATACAATTATAAATGTCTACTTGCACTATTAGTCATCAAGTTATAATTTCGATTTTCCAAGCTTCACCATGTCACATGTATTACTATAAAATTACATTACCGTATCGCTTAATAATATTACTAAGTGATTTTACCTTTAACCCTAGATAGTCTTACTACCTTGTAATTTCCAAGTGTAGTCTAAATATTGGTTTGATTTATTAAGAATTTGGTTCTTTATGGAAACCAAAAGACAATAACTTCCAAGAAGTCTTCCAACCATAATATTGTCGACTTTATGCATTTGCAAGAGTTATGCTAGTGTAGAAATATTACCTAACATTTACTTATATACAGTTGAACTAAAGATAATGACCTTACCAGCTTTGATTTTACATAACACTAATTCTAAACATAGAATTATTCCTTTAATACAAGGTTTGTATGAAGAATTATTAGGAGTGCTATTGTCTAAAGGTCAAAGGAATAACTCCAATATTGATCTCCATATATATACTTTTACAAATGAATGATCTTAATGTTATCAAATGTAAATGATAACAATATACATATACACTTTCATAATTGATTGATTGTAGTGTTATAAAAAAAGAAAATGATAAGAATTGTTTTAATACAGACCATACTATTAGCTATATAAAATATATGGTTTTACCAAAAGGACAATTGCAATGTTAGCCTCCATGAAAATGATACGATACCAAAACATTATCATTATTTATAAGTATAAATGATTGGTAATAATATGTGTTCACCCGACAATGTAGGTTAACTATATGGATTGACCCACTTCTGATTAAAAATATCTATGGGCACGTGGATGAGCCTCCACCATGCATTGGTCGATTTAAAAACTCACATAGAAACCTTATCCTCTTCATTATCCTTCGAGGGTTTGGTTCTGTGCTTTCTGGTTTTCTTCGCGGCCATGAGAGGCTCGCTGGTTCATTGTTGACAGCTCCATTATGTGTAGTATAGTGTTGTAACGCTTGTGAAAGAGTTAATGGATTTACAGTTTGCAATGTAGTTCCTTCTGGAAGTTTTCTAACACTGTGTGAGTGGGTTTCACTCTGTCAGTAGTTTAGATTCTATCCATAGTGTTACCCTTTCCTTTGCTAGTGACTTGCTCCGTTGTCAGTGGAAGTCTGGAATATAAACCCTACTGCCTTTGTCACAGGATTAGCACGAGGGTTTAATTTATTCATAGTTTAGTTCCTCGAACTGGTTCTATCTCCTCCTCGGCACCAGATTTCTTACTTACAGGTAATAGTTTTTACCCTGCTATTATTATTCATTTCTATTTCAGTTTTAGTATAATGAATACAACATCTAACTAATCCATTTGGTCTTGTTTTGCATGTTACAGTTACGGCTTCAAGCTTGAAGGATACCTCTCCAGCATTGGTTATCTCCGTGGCCATAACAGGTAAACTCCTATTTGTCATGGCATCTCCCTACTTGCAATGGTTATTGGAAAGGAGTTACAGTTGAAGGGAAGCATGGCTTCAGTTCCTCCAATGTTTATATGCTTAGTACTTGTTATTACTTAGTTTTGTTTTTAAAAGCCCTTGCATGTTGCTTGGTATCTCTGACTTATAAGCTGTGACTTCTATGTAGTTTTCTTGGTTTGTAAAAGGGATTACAGCCTTATGGCTTGATAATATCATACTCTAGTTTTAAGATAAAAAGGGATTTTTTCCCTACTTATGGTTTTCAAATGACTCCTATTTTGATTACTCTGTTTTATTCTAATTAATCTTTTAAATGATAATACTGTAAAATAGGTTCTTCTTCTTCCTCGACTGTCCATGAAGTAAATTTACTGTTAATGATATATTTTATAAATAATTAGTGTTAATATGAAGATTGTAGAACAATCATAATGTAAATTTATAAATTTTATATTATTAGTCCAGAATATAATGGTTAGGGTTTAATGGTAAAGAAGCCCTTATGTAATTATATTCTTAAATAAATTATTATTTGGGCATTGGTTCCTCTTTACTTCAGTTTTGTTATTACAAGTATATTGTTGTTTTATTATCTTGTTAAGAGACGTATTTTAATTTAAAAAGGTTTATAAATACATTGTAAAGTTTTAAAGATAAGACTGTAATCAATCTAATGCTCAGTTTAAAGTTTTCTTATTATTTTAAATCTCAGTTAGCAATGTAACTGGATGTAGATTAAGTTTTACTTGAATAGTTTAATCAAAAGGGTTTTGACCCTTAGTTTTTCACTGGTAATAACTTGTCTAGTTTTTATTATTTTTAAAAGCATGAATGTATATAAGTCTTAGTTATTTCGTTTATTACTTATAAATACATTTATTTTTCTTTGTCATTTATAATTATTTAGATCTCTGTAGATAAAATATTATTAACCCTGAACTCTGTTTATTTTACATAAATAAGGGTTTATAAGAGAAACCCTAATCTGGTTTTTAATAATAATGGTTTAAGATTAAGTTAATATTTTCCAAAACTGTTTAGATATCAACTTGTAAACATATTTTCTTGAATAATAGTTATTATTTTCTGTAAGCATATATCTCTAATCAATATACTAATATTGTGGTACTAAAGTATATTACTATTTCTTTCACCTATATTTTCATCTAGATAGACTAAATTAAACAGTAAATAATAATAAACTATAACACTGCTTTTCATTGTACTGTAAACATTGAAATAAATTCTATTTTCATTTACATATAGATGCGGAATTCACATTTACTATTCTCATTCCATTACAATGATTATTTTATTTACCTTAAACAAACTAAATGTGCTAGAGTACGGCCTGTAACCTGGTGTGGAAAAACACAGCTTAGAAATTTAAATCCTTTCTATTTCATTAATATTCTAAATCATTTTCAATTCTATTTACAGTCTAATAAGAATATTAACTCAACAATTTACAAACTCAGAACTAAGTACATTCATGTAACATCTAAACTAAGACAGTAAAATAAAATAACATAGAACCTGTTGAGGACAAGACGACAACAGCTTTAGGAGGCGATTCCTCCCTACCAATATCTTGGAGAGCGCTCAAACAACACTTCCTCAGGACCCCCGAGCCTGTCATGGTCTTCTTGTCTGACAACTGGGTGGAGACTGCAACTATAGAACCCTCTGTCAACTGACTAGTTCAATACCTCAATAAAAAAATCTGCTCTCAGTAGTATGATCTTCATCTTAAAAGATGCAACTAGATCAATTAGCAGTTATCCCCTCAAACACTTTCCATATTTCCCCTCGATTGAATTTCTCTGAAGTACATTCATTCACCCTGAATGATCACTTCTATCGAATGAGCATCCTCAACTCTCTTGAATGGGAATTTTTATAAAGATGCCTAGGTATTTTGGGTCAGTTTTCATTAATTGAGCCACGTGCTCTGATTCCACTTTCTTGGAAAATCATGACCAAAAATGTAGGGAGGTTTCCACCTGCAACAATTGGAAGTGGTTTTAGGATGCTGCCACATGTCAGTTTGCTCTCCACCGAGTTTCCTCTGCCAATTTGACCAGTAAACACTCTTTTAACAGCTCTCCTAAGATGTTGTCTCCTCATTTATTTATTTATAAATAAAATATTCAGAATTTACATTAAATATCCTTGACCCCACTGGGTCATCAATTACAACTTAGCATAAAATTTAACTTATTGTTCCTCAAATAATATAAAATTGTTTTTGCAAAATTGGGGCATGTGACATACACACCTCCTTAAATTATAAGATCGTCCTCGATGTTATTTATTCCTCGTCCTCAAAATTCCCCTGGAATGGAATTGGATATGCATCCTGCATATGACTTTCCAATTCCTAGGTGGCTTCCTTTCTAAGGTGCTTCCATTCCACCTTCACCTGACCAATGGTGTGGTTCCAAAGTGTGATCTCCCTCCACTCAAGGATACAGTCTGGTTCCACCTGAAAATATTCTTCTGGTTCCATCGGTACATCATTCCAATTAACAACATGATTAGCATCATGCACATATTTTTTTAATATAGAAATGTGAAAAACATTATGAACTCTTAAATTCGGTGGCAAGGCTAACTGATAGGCAACCTGTCCAATCTTGGACAGTATTTCAAAAGGACAACAGTAACGAGGTGCTAGTTTTGCACAACTACCCAACCTCAGAAAGCTCTTTTTGGGTCTCACCTTGATGAACACATGTTCACCTACCTGAAACTCCTTTGTAGTTCTTTTAAGGTCTGCCTGAATTTTTTGTTGATCTTGCACAATTTTCAGATTACCTTGGACCTGCTTTACAATTTATTCCATTTCTTTCAATAATTCAGGACCTAATACTATTCTGTCCATCGGATTACTCCAAGAGATAGGAGTGTTACACTTCCTTCCATACAAGATTTCGAAATGACTAAATCTGGCTGAAGCTTGATAATTATTATTATAAGAAAATTCCCATTTGCCTAGCTGATTCTTTACATACATTCTTAGTAAATCTTCCAGTACTTGATTTACTCTTTTAGTTTGTCCATCAGTTTGAGGATGGAACGAATTACTAAAATTTATTGTAGTATTTAATCCTTTAAATAGAGATATCCAGAAATTACCTGTAAATTTAGGGTCTCGATTTGAGATTATAACTTTTGGTATTCTATGCAGTCGAAAATTTTTCTTTAAGAAGATATCAGCTATGTTTGCAGCTTTATACGTAGTTTTTATAGGTATAAAATGGGTTGCTTTACTCAATTTTTCAACTACTACCATTATAGAATCATTTAAATTCTGATTTTTAGGCAATCCAGTAACAAAATCAAGACTAATAATCTCCCATTTCTAGCTAGGAATGGGAAATGGCTGAAGTAATCCAGCTGGATGTTGATGTTTAGTTTTTACTTGCTGACATTCAAAACATCTAGCGATATATTCTGCCAGTTTAGTCTTCATGTTTGGCCAAAAATATTCTTTTCCTAACATAGTTATAGTCTTCTAATAACCCGGATGGCCCGAGTATGGAGTTTTATGGATTTCATCTAAAATTAATAACTTAACTTTAGTTACATTAGGTACATACATTCTGTCTCTATACAGTAAAAATCCTTCTTCATTCAAGCTGTACCCTTTACTTAAACTTTCTGTTGGATTTTCTTTCGTTTTTGCTTGTAATTTTTGGTAAATTTCATCTTGTTCTAACCCTGCTTTAAGCTGTTCTTCCAAATCTATTGTATAAGTGCTGATAACTGCTGTAAAGTTGAGCCTTGCATTTCTACTTAATGCATCAACAACTTTATTTTCTTTCCCTTTAATGTGTTGAATTTCGAAATCATACTCACTTAGAAAAATAGCCACCTAGCTTATCTAGCATTTAGGTTAGGTTGATCTAACAAATATTTTAGTACTTTATTATTTGTCATTAGAATAATTTTTCTTCCAATTAAATGATAACGCCACATCTTTAGAGCATGTATGACAATGGCTAATTCCAGGTCATAAGTTGCATAATTCTTTTCATGAATTTTCAATTTCCTAGACTCATAAGCAATAACATGCCCTTCTTGAGTCAATACTCCACCTAAACCATCATTGCAAGTGTCAATACAGACTATAAAAATTTGGATCAGCTATTCTTAGAATAGGTGCGCTAGTCAATAAGGTTTTTAAATTTTTAAAACTATCATCGCACTTCTGATTCCAGTCAAATTTCTTTCCCTTTTTCTGCAAGGAGGTTATCGCATTTGCGATTCTCAAAAACCCTTCAATGAACCTCCGGTAATAACCGGTAATTCCCATGAAGGATCGAACATTAGTTATGTATTTAGGAACTGACCAATCTTCAATCGCCTTTATCTTTTCGGGATCCACCAAAATTCCTTCCTTAGTCACCACATGACCTAAGTATTGGATTTTATCCTTAAAGAAGTTGCATTTACTAAACTTTGCAAAGAGTTGATGATCTTGTAACTCTTCCAAGACAATTTTTAAATGTTCCTTATGTTCTTCTTCAGATTTCGAATAGATTAATATGTCGTCGATAAACATGACCACAAACTTATCCAGATATTTATGCATTACATTATTCATTAGACACATAAAAATAGCTGGAGCATTAGTTAGCCCGAATGGCATAATGACAAACTCGTAATGGCCATATCAAGTCCTAAAAGCTATTTTAAAGATGTCTTCATCTTTAATTCTAACTTGGTGATATCCCAACCTTGAATCAATTTTTGAAAACATCGTGGCTCTGCGTAGTTGATCAAATAGATTATCTATGCGAGGTAACAAGTATCTACTTTTAATAGTAATCTTATTCAACTAATGGTAATCTATGCAAAGTCGTAGAGTTCCGTCCTTTTTCTTAACGAAGATGACAGGTGCCCCCCAGGGAGACACACTGGGTTGAATATATTTCTTGTCAATAAGTTCTTTTAATTGTGACTTAAGTTCATTAATTTCAAGTATGTTCATTCGATAAGGGGCCTTTGAGCTGGGTACTGCACCAGGTACCAACTCAATGGTAAAATCTAGTTCCCTTTTCGGAGGCATTCCTGTAATTTCTTTCGAAAATACATCTACATACTCTTTTAAAATTGGTATATCCTCCATACTGATTATTTATATTTTCCTCATTAGTTACTATTACTGCATAAGCCTTACAACCTTTCCTAATAGCTCTCTTAAGCTGTAGAGCAGAAATCTGCCTTACAGTTGTTTTTCTAGGGATTCCCTTTACATTTATTGATTTTCCATCATTATTTAAACAAGTAAAGGTTTTATCATAGGAGTTTAAGATCACTCTATGTTGCTTTAACCAATCCATACCGATTAGTATGTCGTAAGAACCAAGAGGTAATACATTAAGCTTTACAAAAGTTTCAAATTGATCCATAAATACTGCACAATTCTTTACAAAACTAGTTACCATCCTCTTTGCACTGGTAGCTAACTGAACAAACCAACAACTTACAAACTTTTCCACGGGAAGTTTACATTTTTCTACCAAATTAGGTGGAATATAAATTAAACTAGCTCTTGGATCAATTAAAATAGCTATGGGTGTTTGGTTTATCTTACCTTCTACCTCCACCATGGAAGTTCAATAGTCTACTTGTCGATTCTCCAAGGCTGCATTGATATTGGGTATAGTCCTCGCTAAATATCCAATAGTCATCTCCTCATGTATTGTATGGATATTACTGACAGTATTTTTCCAATTAGGACAAACTGAGGCATAATGTGGGCCATTACACTCCCAACACTTTATGGGTTCTTTTCGTTCAAAGTTTTTTGTGTAATTACCATGATTATTAGCAGACTCTTTACTCTTTTGATTGTTTTGATTGTTTGGTGAATTATTCTTATTCCCTTGGAAATTCTTATTAGAAAAATTTATGGCCTTATTATTTTTAGAATTCCGATTGAGCACAAACTCTTTCTTCTTTTGATCATAATTATTATTCTTTTTGGCCTTCCAGTTGGCCATACTCTCCTTTTTCCTATTCTGTTCATAACATAAATTGGATTTCCTCATAGCTTCTTCCAGAATTTTTGGATTGTCATACTCAATCTATCCTTTATGTGATAAGGTAGACAACTGAGAAACTGTTGTACCTTCGATTTTTCATCCACAAGGTATGGCACATACCTAAGCAGACTTAAAAAGTTACTGTTCAAATCTTTCATAGTCATTGTACCTAGTTTAAACTCATAGAATTCTTTAGCTCTTTCTTCATAGTACTGTTCATATAAAGATTTCTTTTTAAAGTACTTCTTGAAGGTACTCCAATTTATGTTCTTCTCTCTTATTCCTTTCACTTTCTTTAAATCTTGCCACCATATATCAGCTTTCCCTGAAAGATTATAGATAGCGATTCTAGCCTTTAATTGGTTAAAATAGTTGTAAATATGGAAGTACTTCTTCATCCCAGATAACCAGGATTCCGCTTCCTCCCCCTTTTCAGTTTCTCCATTAAATGTTGGTGGCTTAATATTTTTAAAATCTCCAGAAATTTCTTCATAAGGTTTATATTTTCTTTTTTTAGTATAGTGGTTATCTTCACTACTATCATTAGTAGAATGAAAATTACGTTGATCACCAAATACTTCGGAAGATGAGCTGCTTTCATTTTTAGTCTGTTTAGTATTTTTATACTTATGTTGGTAACTTATATCTTCTGAATCAGCTCTTTTACCCCTTCCCTTAGTATGAAATATTTCGGTTAGGATCCGATTCAGCTCCTCCTGAGCTCTCAGAATCCTCTCATTTTCTTTTTTAATAGATTCCATTTCAGATTTTAATTCTTTTACTGTTTGTAAACGTTCCAAGGAATTAGTGGTTATGTCTTCTTGTATAGGTTCTCTTTGTAAGTTTTCTTGTTCAGTAAAGGGAGATTCCTCCTCCGCATATTACTCCAGTCTTTCCATACCTGTTGTTAAACTCAGAAACAAATTTCTCTGTTGAATAACATTAAAAGAAAACAACATCAGGAAAATGATTTAAATTCACTGTTTCATATAAGCAAGTTGAGCTTCATCAAGGCCTAGTGTTTGAACCTTGTGCTCTGATACCACATGTCAAAACCCTGAATTTTCACAAAAATTTAAATTTTTTAATGTAACATAAAATGTCTAAAGTCACAGTTTAATAACTACTATTGGCTAGCGGAAAAATGAAATAGTTAACAATATGTAGGGATTAACTTCAAACACATAAAAACTAATAGCATTTTAATTTTGATATGTTATGTAAATGACCTGCATTCAATTACTTCTAGCTTTACTGATGATTTGCTTTTGCCAAGTAGGTGAGAAGCTATGTTCTAAACTGGGGCTTACTTAGCAATTTCTAACTCAGTTGGATTTCTGGTTCTTACAGGTTCAACAAGTAAATTTTTGAACAAGTAGGAGTTTGTTTTTGTGTTAAGTCAAGAAGTACTTCTTTAGCATATTAAAAATTCTAGAGCATAAATTGATTAATAGAAAGCAAAGCTACGATGAGGTAAAGTATCTTCCTTTGATGTTTTTGGATCTAATTCAGTATTTTAAGTTAGTCGTAAAGACCAATATCCTTAACATACCAATGTCTTTTACTAGCATTTCTTCTACTTAAGTTTTCATTTTTAATGTTATATGCCAAGTTACTCACAAGTTCTACTGATGAGCGTAGGGCTCTTAAATTAACATAAAGACACTTCTACTGAAGAATTAAATTACTACCATTACTATGTCTAATATTCAATGTGTTGATTTCTAAGCATGAATATAATTCTAAGACTTTCAAAGGAAAAATTTACAATAGATTACATAGATGTACTTTTAATTCTGCTCTAGTAGAGAAGAATTATCAGCCTGTTTATTTGTATACAGTTATAAATGTCTACTTGCACTATTAGTCATCAAGTTATAATTTTGATTTTCCAAGTTTCACCATTACTGTAAAATTACATTACCATATTGCTTAACAATATTACTAAGTGATTTTACCTTTAAACCTAGATAGTCTTACTACCTTGTAATTTCCAAGTGTAGTCTAAATATTGGTTTGATTTATTAAGGATTTGGTACTTTATGGAAACAAAAAGACAATAACTTCCAAGAAGTCTTCCAACCATAATACTGTCCACTTTATGCATTTGTAAGAGTTATGTTAGTGTAGAAATGTTACCTAAGATTTACTTATATACAATTGAACTAAAGATAATGACCTTACCATCTTTTATTTTACATAACACTAATTATAAACATAGCATTATTCCTTTAATACAAGGTTTGTATGAAGAATTATTAGGAGTGCTATTGTCTAAAGGTTAAAGGAATAACTCCAATATTGATCTCCATATATATACTTTTACAAATGAATGATCTTAATGTTATCAAATGTAAATGATAACAATATAAATATACACTTTCACAATTGATTGATTGTAGTGTTATCAAAAAGCAAATGATAAGAATTGTTAAGCAAATGATAAGAATTGTTTTAATACAAACCATACTATTCATTGTATAGAATATCTGGTTTTACCGAAAGGACGATTACAATGTTATCCTCCATGACAATGATAAGACACCAAAACATTATCATTAGTTATAAGTATAAATGGTTGGTAATAATATGTGTTCACCTGATAGTGTAGGTTAACTAT
Organism: Pseudotsuga menziesii; assembly: GCA_001517045.1. Classification (NCBI taxonomy): domain Eukaryota; kingdom Viridiplantae; phylum Streptophyta; class Pinopsida; order Pinales; family Pinaceae; genus Pseudotsuga; species Pseudotsuga menziesii. Next base: position 8,908 of record LPNX010129498.1, on the reverse strand, counting down.
ATGGATTGACCCACTTCTGATTAAAAATATCTATGGGAACATGGATGAGTCTCCACCATGCATTGGTCGATTTAAAAACTCACATAGAAACCCTATCCTCTTCATTATCCTTTGAGGGTTTGGTTCTGTCCTGTCTGGGTTTCTTCGCGGCCATGAGAGGCTCGCTGGTTCATCGTTGATAGCTCCATTGTGTGTAGTATAGTGCTGTAATGCTTGTGCAAGAGTTAAGGGATTCACAGTTTGAAATTTAGTTCCTTCTGGAAGTTTTGTAACACTGTGTGAGTGGGTTTTACTCTGTCAGGAGTTTAGATTATGGCCATAGCGTTACCCTTTCCTTTTCTAGTGACTTCCTTCGTCGTCAGTGGAAGTCTGGAATATAAACCCCACTGTCTTTGTCACACGATTAGCACAAGGGTTTCATTTCTTCATAGTGCAGTTCCTCAAACTGGTTTTGTCTCCTCCCCGACTCCAGACTTACTTACAGGTAATAGTTTTTACACTGCTCTTATTATTAATTTCTAGTTCAGTTTTAGTATAATGAATACAACATCTAACTAATGCAATCGGTCTTGTTTTGCAGGTTACAGTTATGTATTCGATCTTTAAGGATACCTCTCCAACGCTGGTTATCTCGATGGCCATAACGGGTAAGCCCCCATTTGTCATGGCATCTCCCTACTTGCAATGGTTATTGGAAAGGAGTTATAGTTGAAAGGGAAGCATGGCTTCGGTTCCTCCAATGTTTAGATACTTAGTACTTGTTATTACTTAGTTTTGTTTTTAAAAACCCTTGCATGTTGCTGGGTAGCTCTGGCTTATAAGCAATGAATTGTGTGTAGTTTTCTTGCTTTGTAAAAGGGATTAAAACCTTACAGCTTGATAATATCATACTCTGGTTTTAAAATAAAAAGGGGGTTTTTCCCTACTTATGGTTTTAAAATGACTCCTATTTCGATTACTTTATTTTATTCTAATTGATCTTTTAAATGATAATACTATAAAATAGGTTCTTCTTCTTTGACTGTCCGTGAAGTAAATTTACTGTTAATGATATCTTTTATAAATAATTAGTGTTAATATGAAGACCGTGGAACAATCATAATGTAAATTTATGAGTTTTATATTATCAGTCCGGAATATAATGGTCAGGGTTTAATGGTAAAGAAACCCTTATGTAATTGTATTCTTAAATAAATTATTATTTGGGCATTGTTTCCTGTTTACTTCAGTTTCGCTATTACAGGTATATTGTTGTTTTATTATCCTGTTAAAAGAAGTATTTTAATTTAAAAAGGTTTATAAATACATTGTAAAGTTTTAAAGATAAGTTTGTAATCAGTCTAATGCTCAGTTTAAATTTTTCTTATTATTTTAAATCTCAGTTAGCAATGTAACTGGATGTAGATTAACTTTTACTTGAATAGTTTAATCGAAAGGGTTTCGACCCTCAGTTTTTCACAGGTAATAACCTATCTAGTTTTTATTATTTTTAAAAGCATGAATGAATATAAGTCTTAGTTATTTCGTTTATTACTTATAAATACATTTATTTTTCTTTGTAATTTATAATTATTTAGAGATCTGTAGATAAAATATTATTAACCCTTAACTCTGTTTATTTTACATAAATAAGGGTTTATAATAGAAACTGTAATCTAGTTTTTAATAATAATAGTTTAAGATTAAGTTAATATTTTCTAGAACTATTTAGTTATCAACTTGTAAACATATTTTCTTGAATAATAGTTATTATTTTATATAAACATATATTTCTAATCAGTATACTAATACTGTGGTACTAAAGTATATTACTATTTCTTTCACATGTATTTTCATCTAGATAGACTAAATTAAGCAGTAAATAAGAATAAACTATAACAATGATTTTCATTGTATTGTAAACATTGAAATAAATTCTATTTTCATTTACATACAGATGCGGAATCCACATTTACTATTCTCATTCCATTACAAGGATTATTTCATTTACCTTAAACAAACTAACTGTGCTAGAGTACGACCTGTAACTAGGTGTGGAAAAACACAACTTAGAAATTTAAATCCTTTCCATTTCATTATTTTCCTAAATCATTTTCATTTCTATTAAGAGTCTAATAAGAATACTAACTCAACAATTTACAAACTCAGAACTAATTACATTCATGTAACATCTAAACTAAGATTGATTCAACTAAGACAATAAAATAAAATAACATAGAACTTGTTGAGGACAAGATGACAACAGCTTTAGGAGGCCGCTCCTCCCTACCAATCTCCTGGAGAGTGCTCAGAAAACACTTACTTAGGACCCCCAAGATTGTTCTTGGTCTTCTTGGTTGAGAATTGGGTGGAGAATGCAATAGTAGAACCCTGTGTCAATTGACTAGTTCAATAGCTCAATAAAACACTCTGCTCTTAGCAGTATGATCTTCAGCTTAAAAGCTGCAACTAGATCAATCAGCAGTTATCCCCTCAAACAATTTCCATATTTCCCCTCCATTGAATTTCTCTGAAGTACATTCATTCACCCTGAATGATCACTTCTCTTGAATGAGCAACCTCAACTCTCTTTAATGGGAATTTTTATAAATATGCCTAGGTCTTTTGGGTCAGTTTTCATTAATTGAGCCACCTGCTCTGATTCCACTTTATTGGGGAATCATGACCACAAATGTAGGGAGGTTTCCACCTGCAACAGTTGGAAGTGGTTTGAGGATGCTGCCACATGTTAGTTTTCTCTCCACCCGGCCTCCTCCACTAATTTGACCAGTAAACACTCTTTTAACAACTCTCTTAAGCTGTTATCTCCTTATTTATTTATTTATAAATAAAATATTTAGAATTTACATTAAATATCCTTGAACCAACTGGGTCATCAATTACAACTTAGCAACAAATTTAACATATTGTTCCTCAAATAATATAAAATTGTTTTTGCAAAATTGGGGCATGTGATAGGGTCTTCCACCGTTTAATTTTATGAGTCTGATGAAAGAAAACGCATTTTTCGTTTCATGTTTAGAAAGTCGGAAATGACTAAGAAAAATCTAAATGGTCTTTTTTTCGTAAATAAGGCCAGTCGGTCCGAAAAAGAGATAACCTACCCCCGACTAGTCAACCTTTCTGATTCTTTTACAAGCATGAATGCAACAAGTTCGGCTGGCAATATTTGTTATTTTGAGGAGACTAAAAAAAGCTTAAATATAACTCATGAACTAGGTTCCTTTTTCATAATCCACTTTTAACAAGTCTGAAAAAAAGAAAAAGTATACTCGACACCTTTCTACTAGAATTTTAATGAGCATGCAAAAAGTGTAAAATGATGCTCAGTACTTTTTCAGTTTTGCTCTAAGCTTGAAAAAGACAAAAATAGCTTACATCGTAGGCATAACCCAATTTTCATCTGAAAAACTCAAAAAAGACCATTAAAATTTATTTTTTCAAAACTATAGAAAGAAAAAATTAAAAACTCGCTTTTACCAAAATAATTTGGATTTCAAAATTAAATAAATTACAATGTATTTTTGAAAACTCGAAATATTCTATGAATATAAAGGGTAGGTAAGTTATTTTTACCATTGGTGAGTTTTGGTAGTTGGATTTGATAGCGACGGTTTCCTCCGGTGATTTTGCAAGGGTTCTTCACCACATTATTCTTCATTCTCCTTATAAGAGGTAAGCATTTGTTTCTTTCCCCCTCCATGTTCACAAAATGTCATTTTGCTTCTTTTACATTGTTTAATTACAAGTTCCTATAATGTTTTTGATAGTTTAAAAGGAAATATAGAAGGTAGATTTATCTTTTGCAATGGTAGGGTAGGGGATTAACCATCCCAATAGAGGTTTCTGGCTGCATTAGGAGGAAAATTGTTTTCTTCCCATAGGATCTTTGGTTGTTGGGTAGAGCCCCCAACGACGCTCTGTCAAGCTGGGACAGAGGCGCTGTAGGCGCTCTGTCCACAACAAAAATGCATTCGATGCTCTGTAAGCCATAGGTAGCAGTGCCGCGGTGCTCTATGGGAGAAGCCTAGTGTTGTACAGGATAATTCACCTAATAACCTAGGTCTGGGGGGTTACCAACATACTCATTACTTGCAGACAGTTTGACTCTAAAAGCACATAATAGGAAATAGGAAATTAGAAGGACTTACTTGTATTAAACAAAGGTTGATCCTTGCTATCTTCTCCCTCTCTGATCCACTTCCAAAGTCTCCAGGATAGTTCCTCCTTCACCTGTTAATAAACACTCTTCCAGATACAAGATGACTCATATATATAATGCAGGTTAGGCAAATCATATATCATATTGAAATGTAAACATTTACCAATCTACAAGATATGAAACACATATGGAAGAAGTAATATCTTTATTAACAATAATAGAAAGAGTTTAGGTTACAACCCAATGTCTGAACAAGGACTCCTCTGTCACCAAAGGACTCTGAGTTTATCTGCTCCAAATATTTCTGTAGACAATCCACCAGCATAACTTTTCTCTCCAAGTATGACTATCAAACCCCTTCCCCAAGGACTCTATTTATATGGATGAAATGAGGCAGTTCTCGAAGGTAGGGAGGTTGTGGTAGTTAAGAAGATTAAGTTAAATGAGTAAACTAATCTTCCATTAGCGTGTGGTTTTATGTTTTAATGTTGAGGAAACCATTCACGGGTCTGCAGTAGAGCAACCCGCAAGTGATTCGTGACTATATAGAAGAGCAACCCGTGAATACAAGGATTCGCGACTTGCTGTATAGGAGACTCGCGAATGATGTGCAAGTTGTCAATATAGAGAGTCGCGAATACAACTCAACATGGCAAAATGGCAAAGTAATCAGCTGGGTATATAGGGAATGTACTTCATCATAAGACAAGGTATAGTGAATATGGGCAACCTCAATCCATAAGTGTCCTTTTGTGTGCCGACATGAGGGATATCAGCACTCGGATGGAGAGGTGCCATTCAGGTGTATAACAGATGCCCCCTAATGTGTGAGGTCAGAGGGGAACGATGGCCAAAATACATTATAATATTTAACTCAGGAGAAACTTAGAAATCCAGTGGAGCAGAAGGAGTACCTGAAACAAATACATAGTAATGTCATATACAAAGTTACATCTGAGGATGCTATGTTCAATTTACTGGAACACTAGCTCCTTTACAATATTTGAGTACATCATATGATACGGGTAAAAACCGTGTATTTACAGAGGTGGAGCAAATCCACAATACAATAATGATGAGTCTTCAAAGATCTGGAATCCAGATATAGAAATGGAACATAGTCTTGCGCAACTTAGTTCATGAGTGAGGAACTAAGGTCTTCATAAAAGATCCCAAAGAACCAGTGTAATCCAAGCCATGTGAATAAGGGTAAGCTGAAGTCGAACATGGAGAGGATTCAACAGTTTGTCAACCAATAAGTGATAATTGACAACTGAAGCAAAGGATTTCACCAATGATGAAAGTGAATCCAGAGGTACTATCGTCAAAACTCTAGGTCGTCATCATCAGGAGATGCTGAAACGGAACCATACTGTGATAAGGAAGGCAATGGATCCTCCAACGGATCACAAGAGTTACTAGGAACTGGGAAAAAGAAGGGAGACACAAGTAACTGGATAACAGATATAACAGTGATGGGATCAGGTGATAGATCAGACATTAGGTATAATCCTTGAACAGTGAGCACGACACAGAGATGACCCAAGGCAGCATACAACAGATAGATAGAACAACTAGACTTATCTGTCATGTAGGAGACATGATCAGATTCCCCAGGTATAATGGACAAGAGGAGGAGTCAAAACTCAAAGTGATAGCTGAACACAAGTGTATACTGAAACATGGATATCAGAAAGCAAAGAGTGCTATGTTCAAGGATGACCTGCTGCCATTACTGAAAACAAGAGAAAACTTCTTCCTTACCTTCCCTGTTAAGTTTTAACGAGTCCAGGAAAGCCAACTCGGTTCCCTCTTCATTTTTTAACAAGCTTGAAGAGATGGGAAAATAATTCTTGATACACTGATCCGTGGATTTAATGAGCCCGGACTAGTACATGCTCATGCGGTATTTTCACATTTAAAGAGTCTAAAAATGCCAAAGAAGACTCCAGGGGGGTCCTTTTTCATCCAATTTAGTCTCCTGAGACTGAAAAAGTATAAAACAAACCATAGAAGAACTCTCTTAACTTCCAAAGAAGAAAAGGTGAACCTTTTTCGTACTTAGTCCGGGAGGTCCGAAAAAGGTTAAATTACCACCTACCCAACGCTCCTTCGAGAGCAGCATATAGCTTGAGTTTTACGAGTGTGAAGGAAAGCAAGATCACTCGGAAAGATCCATTTGGTTACGAGAAATGGGGCTTACAACAATAAACTCGTTGCTTTGTTCTTTAGTGTTTAACGAGCATGACAAAAACACAAAGTACACTCGGAATCTTTTTCATGTTTGGGTCCAGAGCACGAAAAAGAGAAAACTAAGCTCAAATCGGGCGTTCCTTTTCCGTAAATTTAGTCCCTCAGGTCCGGAAAAGTGATAAACCTATACTTGAGAATACTGTTCTCAATTCCGAAGAAAAGAGAGTGATCATTTCTCGTATTATTCCGCATGGTCCGAGAAAGAGATAACCTACCACCAATGCGGATGCCCGTTCACATATTCTTAACGAGCTTGAACGGACGAGATAACTCGGTAGTCAAGTCTGTTTTGAAGGAGTCAGACTTGGGCCTAAAGAAACTCCATAAGGGTGGGGAGTCCTATAAAGGGATAGCTTGTAAAGAGAGATTCATAAGAAGCTCTATTTGGCATGAAAAGTAGCTATGAGGAAACCCCTAGGCCTGAAACAATGACGGAAATGAGTATCAAGGGATGACAATGGCATATAAGAATGATACTCATGAAAAGGGATCCTAGCCACGGAAGAACAATGGTAGAGACAAGGGACTAATGGATTAAAATACCATAGTCCGTGGCAAAAATGTTGAGTACTAAGGTTAATGTGGAGTGATAAGATGCCAACAAGTGTTGGAATGAGCAAAAACCACAATATAGAAGCATCAACACTTTGTGAAAGTAGGTAAACCTGTTCCAAGGAACAAAAGGGGTAATATTAATCAATTGTCATTTCAAACTATATAAAAAGACCCACTTTACGAAAATTTATTTCTATTAATAGTTTGAAAATCAAATCATTTCTTACCATTTACACTTTTTGAACCAAAAAAGGAAAGTTTACCCTCTATCTTTGATTGCTTGCCGTGGACAATTGGACCGTCGGAATTCAGATCCATCAGCTACAGGTAACTCTACACCCTGAGCTCTTCATTTTCATCCAAACAAATTTTAAAATTGATGGTCAATTCAGTTTATTTCATCAACATAAAAAATAGCAAAGTGTATTCGCGGGTTGCTACGCATGAAAGCCGCGAATACACGTTTCATGCGTGAGTTTCTGCATAGGGAAGTCGTGAATGACTCGCGACTTGTCCCAATGGACAGTGGCGCATGCTGCGCAAGAGATTAAAGATTTGAAAATGGACAAATTTTTAAAATTTTTATGGTGAAATACTGAATTAAACTATGTTTATTTGTTAGGGAAACATGGTGCTGGAGTGGAGGGAGAGGGAACATGAGATGATGGACCAAGCGGCTCTCCAAATCCTACCTACCATCCAAGCATTGCGAAATAGTGGGATGCTCAAGTTCTTTTGCACATCACCTATGCGGGCCAATGTCCACATATTAGGGTTCTTACTCCATTATTGGGACCATGACCTGGGGATGTTCAATATCCAGGGTGAGACTTTGGAGCTTACCACATAGGACATCTACTTCATAACCGGGTTATCACATCAGGGAGCACCGGTGAACCTAGAGGGCACTGGCAGAGGTGGGGACCCCTTGAGTGTCCAGAACTATGTTGATGTATTCTGCAGGCCGGGTACTCAAAAGAAAGGCAGCAGCGTTCTCATAGCTGATATTCAGGATCTTACATTATAGGTATTAGCCAGTACTATAGTGAGACTCGCAGGGTCGGTAGGATTACACATGGCCACCATGACTCAGATGAGAGTGGCGGTGGAATGCTTTAGAGGCACACTCTTTGATTGGTGTACAAGGATTTCCCCCATCATCAGGAGGAAATTATTCGACTGTAGGAGGGGGAGACGGAAGAACTTTGGCTATGCTAGTATATTGGAAGTGTTCTTCTTTGAGAGGGTGCCAGCTATGAGCTTTGCGATACCCTTACAGGTCACACATCCACATCAGCCGAGACTGAGCAGGTGGGGAGATATCTTCCTCCGTCAAGGAGGAGGAGATGTAGTACAGAGCATGTATGACGATGATTTCTATACATGGTGGGAACGGCAGGTGTCGGCGTTGGAGCAGTTTCCATACGCTAGGTTAGATTTCCGAGGTGATCCAGACCTAGTCCTCCCTCCAGGAGGAGCATGGGGAGAGATGGGTAAGTAATTTTTTATTTTTTATCATTATCAAATTTTTATGGATTTTCAAATGATAGGATATATACATATGCACAAGTCTAAACCTTCTTTATGTGTCAAAATGAAGATATTGGACCGGTCCGCCCTGTAGGGCACCCACGTACCTTTGTACGTCCTGTTGCAGGGGGAGACCCAGGATTGATCACGGTACTCGAGGCAGGCGAAGCTAGGCAGGCTGACCGAGAAAGTACCTACGATACGGATAGAGCCTCTCCCTGTAGCTATGCAGGAGTCAGTAGTTGGGGTTCCACCGGTTTGGCTACATCTTTTCAGACGGGTAGCCGAAGAGGTATGTGTATATAGAAATGCAGTGGAGGCTGTCGAAGCCGAGGAGGCTGAGGAAGCCAGGGGGCACAGAGATCACGGGGACCAAGGAGGTCCCAGTGGCCATGGCGGGCAGTCTTA